>CM026402.1:276666-311152 GCA_014843695.1 Archivesica marissinica
CATGTAATAACACTCACTATACATTATACACCATGTAATAACACTCACTATGCATTATACAAAATGTAATAACACTCACTATGTATTATACACCATGTAATAACACTTACTATGCATTATACACCATGTAATAACACTCACTATGCATTATACAACATGTAATAACTCTCACTATGCATTATACAACATGAATAACACTCACTATACATTATACACCATGTAATAACACTCACTATGCATTATACACCATGTAATAACACTCACTATGCATTATACAACATGTAATAACACTCACTATACATTATACACCATGTAATAACACTCACTATACATTATACACCATGTAATAACACTCACTATGCATTATACAAAATGTAATAACACTCACTATGTATTATACACCATGTAATAACACTTACTATGCATTATACACCATGTAATAACACTCACTATGCATTATACAACATGTAATAACTCTCACTATGCATTATACAACATGAATAACACTCACTATACATTATACACCATGTAATAACACTCACTATGCATTATACACCATGTAATAACACTCACTATGCATTATACAACATGTAATAACACTCACTATGCATTATACACCATGTAATAACACTTACTATACATTATACACCATGTAATAACACTCACTATGCATTATACACCATGTAATAACATTTACTATGCATTATACACCATGTAATAAAACGTACTATGCATTATACACCATGTAATAACATTCACTATACATTATACAACATGTAATAACACTCACTATGCATTATACACCATGTAATAACACTTACTATGCATTATACACCATGTAATAACACTTACTAGGCATTATACAACATGTAATAACACTCACTATGCATTATACAACATGTAATAACACTCACTATGCATTATACACCATGTAATAACACTCACTATACACCATGTACTAACACTCACTATACATTATACACCATGTAATAACACTCACTATACATTATACACCATGTAATAACACTCACTATACATTATACAACATGTAATAACACTCACTATGCATTATACACCATGTAATAACACTCACTATACATTATACAACATGTAATAACACTCACTATACATTATACAACATGTAATAACACTCACTATGCATTATACACCATGTAATAACACTCACTATGCATTATACAACATGTAATAACACTCACTATGCATTATACACCATGTAATAACACTCACTATGCATTATACACCATGTAATAACACTCACTATACATTATACACCATGTAATAACACTCACTATACATTATACAACATGTAATAACACTCACTATGCATTATACACCATGTAATAACACTCACTATGCATTATACAACATGTAATAACACTCACTATACATTATACACCATGTAATAACACTCACTATACATTATACAACATGTAATAACACTCACTATACATTATACACCATGTAATAACACTCACTATACATTATACAACATGTAATAACACTCACTATGCATTATACACCATGTAATAACACTCACTATACATTATACAACATGTAATAACACTCACTATACATTATACACCATGTAATAACACTCACTATGCATTACACAAAATGTAATAACACTCACTATGTATTATACACCATGTAATAACACTTACTATGCATTATTCACCATGTAATAACACTCACTATGCATTATACACCATGTAATAACACTCACTATACATTATACAACATGTAATAACACTCACTATACACCATGTAATAACACTCACTATGCATTATACAACATGTAATAACACTCGCTATGCATTATACAACATGTAATAACACTTATTATACATTATACAACATGTAATAACACTCACTATGCATTATACAACATGTAATAACACTCGCTATACATTATACACCATGTAATAACACTCACTATGCATTATACACCATGTAATAACACTCACTATACATTATACACCATGTAATAACACTCACTATGCATTATACACCATGTAATAACACTCACTATGCATTATACAACATGTAATAACACTTACTATGCATTATACAACATGTAATAACACTCACTATGCATTATACAACATGTAATAACACTCGCTATGCATTATACACCATGTAATAACACTTACTATACATTATACAACATGTAATAACACTCACTATGCATTATACACCATGTAATAACACTCACTATGCATTATACAACATGTAATAACACTCGCTATGCTTTATACACCATGTAATAACACTTACTATACATTATACAACATGTAATAACACTCACTTTGCATTATACAACATGTAATAACACTCACTATACATTATACACCATGTAATAACACTCACTATGCATTACACAACATGTAATAACACTCACTATACATTATACACCATGTAATAACACTCACTATACATTACACAACATGTAATAACACTCACTATACATTATACACCATGTAATAACACTCACTATGCATTATACACCATGTAATAACACTCACTATGCATTATACAAAATGTAATAACACTCACTATGTATTATACACCATGTAATAACACTTACTATGCATTATACAACATGTAATAACACTCACTATGCATTATACACCAAAAACACACAACAAACAACAAAAACACCACACAAACAACAAAAACACCACACAAACCAAAAACACCACACAAACACATGTAATAACACTCACTATGCATTATACAACATGTAATAACACTTACTATACATTATACAACATGTAATAACACTCACTATGCATTATACAACACATAATAACACTCACTATGCATTATACACATGAATAACACTCACTATACATTATACAACATGTAATAACACTCACTATGCATTATACACCATGTAATAACACTCACTATGCATTATACAACATGTAATAACACTCACTATGCATTATACACCATGTAATAACACCACACAAACACCAAAAAAACCCACAAACACCAAAAACACCACAACAAACACCAAAAACACACACAAACACCAAAAACACCACACAAACACCAAAAAAACCCACAAACACCAAAAACACCACAACAAACACCAAAAACACACACAAACACAAAAACCACAACAAACAACAAAAACACACAACAAACACCAAAAACACACACAAACACACAAAAACACCCACAAACACAAAAACACACAACAAACAAAAAAACACAACACAAACAACAAAAACACCACACAAACAACAAAAACCTTACTATACATTATACAACATGTAATAACACTCACTATGCATTATACAACATGTAATAACACTCACTATGCATTATACACCATGTAATAACACTTACTATACATTATACACCATGTAATAACACTCACTATGCATTATACAACATGTAATAACACTCACTATGCATTATACAACATGTAATAACACTACTATGCATTATACACACATGTAATAACACACACAACACACCAAAAACAACACAAACACCAAAACACTCAATATGCATTAAACACCATGCAATAACACTCAATATGCATTATACACCATGTATAACACTCACTATGCATTATACACCATGTAATAACACTTACTATGCATTATACACCATGTAATAACATTCACTATACATTATACAACATGTAATAACACTCACTATGCATTATACAACATGTAATAACACTTACTATGCATTATACAACATGTAATAAGACTCAATATGCATTAAACACCATGTAATAACACTCACTATGCAGTATACACCATCTAATAACACTTACTATGCATTATGCACCATGTAATAACACTTACTATGCATTATACACCATGTAATAACACTTACTATGCATTATACACCATGTAATAACATTCACTATACATTATACAACATGTAATAACACTCACTATGCATTATACAACATGTAATAACACTTACTATGCATTATACAACATGTAATAAGACTCAATATGCATTAAACACCATGTAATAACACTCACTATGCAGTATACACCATCTAATAACACTTACTATGCATTATGCACCATGTAATAACACTTACTATGCATTATACACCATGTAATAACACTTACTATGCATTATACACCATGTAATAACATTCACTATACATTATACAACATGTAATAACACTCACTATGCATTATACAACATGTAATAACACTTACTATGCATTATACACCATGTAATAACACTTACTATGCATTATACAACATGTAATAACACTTACTATACATTATACAACATGTAATAACACTCACTATGCATACTACAACATGTAATAACACTCACTATGCATTATACAACATGTAATAACACTCGCTATGCATTATACACCATGTAATAACACTTACTATGCATTATACACCATGTAATAACACTCATTATGCATTATACAACATGTAATAACACTCACTATGCATTATACAACATGTAATAACACTCACTATGCATTATACAACATGTAATAACACTTACTATGCATTATACACCATGTAATAGCACTTACTATGCATTACACACCATGTAATAACACTTACTATGCATTATACAACATGTAATAACATTTACTATGCATTATACAACATGTAATAAGTTAATAACACTCACTATACATTATACACAATGTAATAACACTCACTATGCATTATACACCATGTAATAACACTCACTATGCATTATACAACATGTAATAACACTCACTATGCATTATACACCATGTAATAACACTCTATGCATTATACAACATGTAATAACACTCACTATGCATTATACACCATGTAATTACACTTACTATGCATTATACACCATGTAATAACACTTACTATGCATTACACACCATGTAATAACATTTACTATGCATTATACACCATGTAATAACACTCACTATGCATTATACACCATGTAATAACACTCACTATGCATTATACACCATGTAATAACACTCACTATGCATTATACACCATGTAATAACACTCACTATGCAGTATACAACATGTAATAAGTTAATAACACTCACTATGCATTATACACAATGTAATAACACTCACTATGCATTATACACCATGTAATAACACTCACTATGCATTATACAACATGTAATAACACTCACTATGCATTATACACCATGTAATAACACTCACTATGCATTATACACCATGTAATAACACTTACTATGCATTACACACCATGTAATAACATTTACTATGCATTATACACCATGTAATAACACTCACTATGCATTATACACCATGTAATAACAATCACTATGCATTATACACCATGTAATAACACTCACTATGCATTATACACCATGTAGTAACACTCACTATGCATTATACACCATGTAATAACACTCACTATGCATTATACAACATGTAATAACATTTACTATACATTATACAACATGTAATAACACTCACTATGCATTATACAACATGTAATAACATTTACTATACATTA
Source organism: Archivesica marissinica (assembly GCA_014843695.1). NCBI lineage: Eukaryota > Metazoa > Mollusca > Bivalvia > Venerida > Vesicomyidae > Archivesica > Archivesica marissinica. The sequence continues at coordinate 282,178 of CM026402.1, forward strand.
TACAACATGTAATAACACTCACTATGCATTATACAACATGTAATAACACTCACTATACATTATACACCATGTAATAACACTCACTATACATTATACACCATGTAATAACACTCACTATACATTATACACCATGTAATAACACTCACTATACATTATACACCATGTAATAACACTCACTATACATTACACAACATATAATAACACTCACTATGCATTATGCACCATGTAATAACACTTACTATACATTATACAACATGTAATAACACTCACTATGCATTATACACCATGTAATAACACTCACTATGCATTATACAACACGTAATAACACTCGCTATGCATTATGCACCATGTAATAACACTTACTATACATTATACAACATGTAATAACACTCACTATGCATTATACAACATGTAATAACACTCACTATGCATTATACAACATGTAATAACACTCACTATGCATTATACAACATGTAATAACACTTACTATGCATTATACACCATGTAATAACACTTACTATGCATTATACACCATGTAATAACACTCACTATGCATTATACAACATGTAATAACACTCACTATGCATTATACACCATGTAATAACACTCACTATGCATTATACAACATGTAATAACACTCACTATGCATTATACACCATGTAATAACACTCACTATGCAGTATACACCATGTAATAAAACTCGCTATGCATTATACACCATGTAATAACACTCACTATACATTATACACCATGTAATAACACTTACTATGCATTATACAACATGTAATAACATTTACTATACATTATACAACATGTAATAACACTTACTATACATTATACACCATGTAATAACATTCACTATGCATTATACAACACATAATAACACTCGCTATGCATTATGCACCATGTAATAACACTTACTATACATTATACAATATGTAATAACACTAACTATGCATTATACACCATGTAATAACACTCACTATGCATTATACAACATGTAATAACACTCACTATGCATTATACAACATGTAATAACACTCACTATGCATTATACAACATGTAATAACACTTACTATGCATTATACACCATGTAATAACACTTACTATGCATTATACACCATGTAATAACACTCACTATGCATTATACAACATGTAATAACACTTACTATGCATTATACACCATGTAATAACACTTACTATGCATTATACACCATGTAATAACACTTACTATGCATTACACACCATGTAATAACATTTACTATGCATTATACACCATGTAATAACACTCACTATGCATTATACACCATGTAATAACACTCAATATGCATTATACACCATGTAATAACACTCACTATGCATTATACACCATGTAATAACACTCACTATGCATTATACACCATGTAATAACACTCACTATGCATTATACACCATGTAATAACAATCACACTACATTATACACCATGTAATAACACTCACTATGCATTATACAACATGTAATAACACTCACTATGCATTATACACCATGTAATAACACTCACTAGGCATTATACACCATGTAATAACACTTACTATGCATTATACACCATGTAATAACACTCACTATACATTATACAACATGTAATAACACTCACTATACATTATACACCATGTAATAACACCCAATATACATTATACAACATGTAATAACACTCACTATACATTATACACCATGTAATAACACTCACTATGCATTATACACCATGTAATAACACTCACTATACATTATACACCATGTAATAACACTCACTATACATTATACAACATGTAATAACACTCACTATGCATTATACACCATGTAATAACACTCACTATGCATTATACACCATGTAATAACACTTACTATGCATTATACACCATGTAATAACATTCACTATACATTATACAACATGTAATAACACTCACTATGCATTATACAACATGTAATAACACTTACTATGCATTATACACCATGTAATAACACTTACTATGCATTATACAACATGTAATAACACTTACTATACATTATACAACATGTAATAACACTCACTATGCATACTACAACATGTAATAACACTCACTATGCATTATACAACATGTAATAACACTCGCTATGCATTATACACCATGTAATAACACTTACTATGCATTATACACCATGTAATAACACTCATTATGCATTATACAACATGTAATAACACTCACTATGCATTATACAACATGTAATAACACTCACTATGCATTATACAACATGTAATAACACTTACTATGCATTATACACCATGTAATAGCACTTACTATGCATTACACACCATGTAATAACACTTACTATGCATTATACAACATGTAATAACATTTACTATGCATTATACAACATGTAATAAGTTAATAACACTCACTATACATTATACACAATGTAATAACACTCACTATGCATTATACACCATGTAATAACACTCACTATGCATTATACAACATGTAATAACACTCACTATGCATTATACACCATGTAATAACACTCACTATGCATTATACAACATGTAATAACACTCACTATGCATTATACACCATGTAATTACACTTACTATGCATTATACACCATGTAATAACACTTACTATGCATTACACACCATGTAATAACATTTACTATGCATTATACACCATGTAATATCACTCACTATGCATTATACACCATGTAATAACACTCACTATGCATTATACACCATGTAATAACACTCACTATGCATTATACACCATGTAATAACACTCACTATGCAGTATACAACATGTAATAAGTTAATAACACTCACTATACATTATACACAATGTAATAACACTCACTATGCATTATACACCATGTAATAACACTCACTATGCATTATACAACATGTAATAACACTCACTATGCATTATACACCATGTAATAACACTCACTATGCATTATACAACATGTAATAACACTCACTATGCATTATACACCATGTAATAACACTTACTATGCATTATACACCATGTAATAACACTTACTATGCATTACACACCATGTAATAACATTTACTATGCATTATACACCATGTAATAACACTCACTATGCATTATACACCATGTAATAACACTCACTATGCATTATACACCATGTAATAACACTCACTATGCATTATACACCATGTAGTAACACTCACTATGCATTATACACCATGTAATAACACTCACTATGCATTATACACCATGTAATAACACTCACTATGCAGTATACAACATGTAATAACACTCACTATGCATTATGCAACATGTAATAACACTCACTATGCATTATACACCATGTAATAACACTCATTATGCATTATACACCATGTAATAACACTCACTATGCATTATACACCATGTAATAACACTCACTATGCATTATACAACATGTAATAACACTCACTATGCATTATACACCATGTAATAACACTCACTATGCATTATACAACATGTAATAACACTCACTATGCATTATACACCATGTAATAACACTTACTATGCATTATACACCATGTAATAACACTTACTATGCATTACACACACCATGTAATAACACTTACTATGCATTATACACCATGTAATAACACTCACTATGCATTATACACCATGTAATAACACTCACTATGCATTATACACCATGTAATAACACTCACTATGCATTATACACCATGTAATAACACTCACTATGCATTATACACCATGTAATTACACTCACTATGCATTATACACCATGTAATAACACTCACTATGCATTATACACTATGTAATAACACTCACTATGCATTATACACCATGTAATAACACTCACTATGCATTATACAACATGTAATAACACTCACTATGCATTATACACCATGTAATAACACTCACTATACATTATACACCATGTAATAACAATCACACTACATTATACACCATGTAATAACACTCACTATGCATTATACAACATGTAATAACACTCACTATGCATTATACACCATGTAATAACACTCACTATGCATTATACACCATGTAATAACACTCACTATGCATTATACACCATGTAATAACACTCACTATACATTTTACACCATGTAATAACACTCACTATACATTATACACCATGTAATAACACTCACTATGCATTATACACCATGTAATAACACTCACTATACATTTTACACCATGTAATAACACTCACTATGCATTATACACCATGCAATAACATTCACTATACATTATACACCATGTAATAACACTCACTATGCATTATACAATATGTAATAACACTCACTATGCATTATACACAATGTAATAACACTTACTATACATTATACACCATGTAATAACACTTACTATGCATTATACACCATGTAATAACACTCACTATGCATTATACACCATGTAATAACACTCACTATACATTTTACACCATGTAATAACACTCACTATGCATTATACACCATGTAATAACACTCACTATGCATTATACAACATGTAATAACACTCACTATGCATTATACACCATGTAATAACACTCACTATGCATTATACAACATGTAATAACACTCACTATGCATTATACACCATGTAATAACACTTACTATGCATTATACACCATGTAATAACACTTACTATGCATTACACACACCATGTAATAACACTTACTATGCATTATACACCATGTAATAACACTCACTATGCATTATACACCATGTAATAACACTCACTATGCATTATACACCATGTAATAACACTCACTATGCATTATACACCATGCAATAACATTCACTATACATTATACACCATGCAATAACACTCACTATACATTATACACCATGTAATAACACTTACTATGCATTATACAACATGTAATAACACTCACTATACATTATACAACAGGTAATAACACTTACTATGCATTATACACCATGTAATAACACTCACTATGCATTATACACCATGTAATAACACTCACTATGCATTATACACCATGTAATAACACTTACTATGCATTATACACCATGTAATAACACTCACTATGCATTATACAACATGTAATAACACTCACTATGCATTATACACCATGTAATAACACTCACTATGCATTACACAACATGTAATAACTTTTATGCAGGATATGTTATTTGTTTCTGCAGCTGAATCCTTTGGTAATTATTACAGATTTGTTTTATATTCTGCACTTGATCAGTAACGCTGTTTCTATCTACAATATGACATGTACCGTACAACATGTAGATAGGGAGTTTCTATATACAATATGACATGTACCGTACAACATGTAGATAGGGAGTTTCTATATACAATATGACATGTACCGTACAACATGTAGATAGGGAGTTTCTATATACAATATGACATGTATCTACCATACAACATGTAGATAGGAAGTTTCTATATACAATATGACATGTACCGTACAACATGTAGATAGGGAGTTTCTATATACAATATGACATGTACCGTACAACATGTAGATAGGAAGTTTCTATATACAATATGACATGTACCATACAACATGTAGATAGGAAGTTTCTATATACAATATGACATGTACCATACAACATGTAGATAGGAAGTTTCTATATACAATATGACATGTACCATACAACATGTAGATAGGAAGTTTCTATATACAATATGACATGTACCATACAACATGTAGATAGGAAGTTTCTATATACAATATGACATGTACCATACAACATGTAGATAGGAAGTTTCTATATACAATATGACATGTACCATACAACATGTAGATAGGAAGTTTCTATATACAATATGACATGTACCATACAACATGTAGATAGGAAGTTTCTATATACAATATGACATGTACTATACAACATGTAGATAGGAAGTTTCTATATACAATATGACATGTACCATACAACATGTAGATAGGAAGTTTCTATATACAATATGACATGTACCATACAACATGTAGATAGGAAGTTTCTATATACAATATGACATGTATCTACCATACAACATGTAGATAGGAAGTTTCTATATACAATATGACATGTACCATACAACATGTAGATAGGAAGTTTCTATATACAATATGACATGTACCATACAACATGTAGATAGGAAGTTTCTATATACAATATGACATGTACCATACAACATGTAGATAGGAAGTTTCTATATACAATATGACATGTACCATACAACATGTAGATAGGAAGTTTCTATATACAATATGACATGTACCATACAACATGTAGATAGGAAGTTTCTATATACAATATGACATGTACCATACAACATGTAGATAGGAAGTTTCTATATACAATATGACATGTATCTACCATACAACATGTAGATAGGAAGTTTCTATATACAATATGACATGTACCATACAACATGTAGATAGGGAGTTTTAGCGATGCTTTTTGACAAACACTATATATATACACTTGTTGTATCTTGCACCCTTCATTGACCCCTAGAGTAATGCTGTTCTATCTACCATGCAATGTGCAGATAAGGAGATTTAACACCAGAGACAAACACTACAATGTATCCTGCATCCTGCACCTTGTATTTTAGATGCATGAATCCTGTCCTGTATGTTGAATTTTAGATGCATGCATCCTGCACCTTGTATTTTAGATGCATGAATCCTGCACCTTGTATTTTAGATGCGTGAATCCTGTACCTTGTATTTTAGATGCATGCATCCTGCACCTTGTATTTTAGATGCATGAATCCTGCACCTTGTATTTTAGATGCATGAATCCTGCCCTGTACATTGTATTTTAGATGCATGAATCCTGTACCTTGTATTTTAGATGCATGAATCCTGTACCTTGTATTTTAGATGCATGAATCCTGTCCTGTACGTTGTATTTTAGATGCATGCATCCTGCACCTTGTATTTTAGATGCATGCATCCTGCACCTTGTATTTAGGTGCATGAATCCTGTACCTTGTATTTTAGATGCATGCCTCCTGCACCTTGTATTTTAGATGCATGCATCCTGTCCTGCACCTTGTATTTTAGATGCATGCATCCTGTCCTGCACCTTGTATTTTAGATGCATGCATCCTGCACCTTGTATTTTAGATGCATGAATCCTGTACCTTGTATTTTAGATGCATGAATCCTGCACCTTGTATTTTAGATGCATGAATCCTGTCCTGCACATTGTATTTTAGATGCATGCATCCTGCAACTTGTATTTTAGATGCATGAATCCTGCAACTTGTATTTTAGATGCATGAATCCTGCACCTTGTATTTTAGATGCATGCATCCTGCACCTTGTATTTTAGATGCATGAATCCTGTACCTTGTATTTTAGATTCATGCATCCTGCAACTTGTATTTTAGATGCATGAATCCTGCACCTTGTATTTTAGATGCATGAATCCTGTACCTTGTATTTTAGATGCATGAATCCTGTCCTGTACCTTGTATTTTAGATGCATGAATCCTGTACCTTGTATTTTAGATGCATGAATCCTGTCCTGTACCTTGTATTTTAGATGCATGAATCCTGCACCTTGTATTTTAGATGCATGAATCCTGTCCTGCACGTTGTATTTTAGATGCATGCATCCTGCACCTTGTATTTTAGATGCATGAATCCTGTACCTTGTATTTTAGATGCATGCATCCTGTACCTTGTATTTTAGATGCATGCATCCTGTACCTTGTATTTTAGATGCATGCATCCTGTACCTTGTATTTTAGATGCATGCATCCTGTACCTTGTATTTTAGATGCATGCCTGCCTTGTATGGGTAAGCTGTTACACCGCCCTTGCATGGGTAAGCTGTTACACTGCCCTTGCATGGGTAAGCTGTTACACTGTCCTTGCATGGGTAAGCTGTTACACCGCCCTTGTATGGGTAAGCTGTTACACTGGCCTTGTACAGATACGCTGTTACACCGCCCTTGCATGGGTAAGCTGTTACACTGGCCTTGTATGGGTAAGCTGTTACACTGGCCTTGTATGGGTAAGCTGTTACACTGCCCTTGTACAGATAAGCTGTTACACCGCCCTTGCATGGGTAAGCTGTTACACTGGCCTTGTATGGGTAAGCTGTTACACTGTCCTTGTACGGATAAGCTGTTACACTGTCCTTGCATGGGTAAGCTGTTACACCACCCTTGCACAGGTAAGCTGTTACACTGACCTTGCACGGGTAAGCTGTTACACTGACCTTGCATGGGTAAGCTGTTACACTGACCTTGCACAGGTAAGCTGTTACACTGTCCTTACATGGGTAAGCTGTTACACCACCCTTGCATGGGTAAGCTGTTACACTGCCCTTGCATGGGTAAGCTGTTACACTGTCCTTGTATGGGTAAGCTGTTACACTGCCCTTGCACGGGTAAGCTGTTACACCACCATTGCATGGGTAAGCTGTTACACTGCCCTTGCATGGGTAAGCTGTTACACTGCCCTTGCATGGGTAAGCTGTTACACTGCCCTTGCACGGGTAAGCTGTTACACCACCCTTGCATGGGTAAGCTGTTACACTGCCCTTGCATGGGTAAGCTGTTACACTGCCCTTGTACGGGTAAGCTGTTACAATGTCCTTGCATGGGTAAGCTGTTACACTGCCCTTGCACGGGTAAGCTGTTACACCACCCTTGCATGGGTAAGCTGTTACACTGCCCTTGCATGGGTAAGCTGTTACACTGGCCTTGTACGGGTAAGCTGTTACACTGCCCTTGCACGGGTAAGCTGTTACACTGACCTTGCACGGGTAAGCTGTTACACTGTCCTTGTATGGGTAAGCTGTTACACTGTCCTTGCATGGGTAAGCTGTTACACTGTCCTTGTACGGGTAAGCTGTTACACTGACCTTGCACGGGTAAGCTGTTACACTGTCCTTGTATGGGTAAGCTGTTACACTGTCCTTGCATGGGTAAGCTGTTACACTGTCCTTGCACGGGTAAGCTGTTATGCTGCCCTTGCATGGGTAAGCTGTTACACTGCCCTTGCATAGGTAAGCTGTTACACTGACCTTGCATGGGTAAGCTGTTACACTGCCCTTGTATGGGTAAGCTGGTACACCACCCTTGCATGGGTAAGCTGTTACACCGCCCTTGCATGGGTAAGCTGTTACAATGACCTTGTACGGGTAAGCTGTTACACTGTCCTTGCATGGGTAAGCTGTTACAATGACCTTGTACGGGTAAGCTGTTACACTGTCCTTGCATGGGTAAGCTGTTACACTGCCCTTGCATGGGTAAGCTGTTACACCGCCCTTGCATGGGTAAGCTGTTACACTGTCCTTGCAAGGGTAAGCTGTTACAATGACCTTGTACGGGTAAGCTGTTACACCGCCCTTGCATGGGTAGGCTGTTACACTGACCTTGCATGGGTAAGCTGTTACAATGACCTTGCATGGGTAAGCTGTTACACTGCCCTTGCATGGGTAAGCTGTTACAATGACCTTGCATGGGTAAGCTGTTACACTGCCCTTGCATGGGTAAGCTGTTACACTGTCCTTGCATGGGTAAGCTGTTACACTATACTTGCATGGGTAAGCTGTTACACTGTCCTTGCATGGGTAAGCTGTTACACTGCCCTTGCATGGGTAAGCTGTTACAATGACCTTGCATGGGTAAGCTGTTACACTGCCCTTGCATGGGTAAGCTGTTACAATGACCTTGCATGGGTAAGCTGTTACACTGCCATTGCATGGGTAAGCTGTTACAATGACCTTGCATGGGTAAGCTGTTACACTGTCCTTGCATGGGTAAGCTGTTACACTGTCCTTGCATGGGTAAGCTGTTACATTGACCTTGCATGGGTAAGCTGTTACACTGTCCTTGCACGGGTAAGCTGTTACACTGACCTTGCATGGGTAAGCTGTTACACTGACCTTGCATGGGTAAGCTGTTACACTGACCTTGCATGGGTAAGCTGTTACACTGTCCTTGCATGGGTAAGCTGTTACACTGACCTTGCATGGGTAAGCTGTTACACTGTCCTTGCACGGGTAAGCTGTTACACTGTCCTTGCATGGGTAAGCTGTTACACTGTCCTTGCATGGGTAAGCTGTTACACTGTCCTTGCACGGGTAAGCTGTTACACTGACCTTGCATGGGTAAGCTGTTACTCTGTCCTTGCATGGGTAAGCTGTTACACTGACCTTGCATGGGTAAGCTGTTACACTGTCCTTGCATGGGTAAGCTGTTACACTGTCCTTGCATGGGTAAGCTGTTACACCACCCTTGCATGGGTAAGTTGTTACACCACCCTTGCACGGGTAAGCTGTTACACTGTCCTTGCATGGGTAAGCTGTTACACCACCCTTGCATGGGTAAGCTGTTACACCACCCTTGCACGGGTAAGCTGTTACACCACCCTTGCATGGGTAAGCTGTTACACTACCCTTGCATGGGTAAGCTGTTACACTGCCATTGTATGGGTAAGCTGTTACACTGTCCTTGCACGGGTAAGCTGTTACACTGTCCTTGCATGGGTAAGCTGTTACACTGTCCTTGTACGGGTAAGCTGTTACACTGTCCTTGCATGGGTAAGCTGTTACACTGACCTTGCATGGGTAAGCTGTTACACTGCCCTTGCATGGGTAAGCTGTTACACTGTCCTTGCATGGGTAAGCTGTTACACTGACTTTGCATGGGTAAGCTGTTACACTGTCCTTGCACGGGTAAGCTGTTACACTGACCTTGCATGGGTAAGCTGTTACACTGTCCTTGCATGGGTAAGCTGTTACACCACCCTTGCATGAGTAAGCTGTTACACTGTCCTTGTACGGGTAAGCTGTTACACTGACCTTGCATGGGTAAGCTGTTACACCACCCTTGCATGAGTAAGCTGTTACACTGACCTTGCATGGGTAAGTTGTTACACTGTCCTTGTACGGGTAAGCTGTTACACTGTCCTTGTACGGGTAAGCTGTTACACTGTCCTTGTACGGGTAAGCTGTTACACTGACCTTGCATGGGTAAGCTGTTACACTGACCTTGCATGGGTAAGCTGTTACACTGTCCTTGCATGGGTAAGCTGTTACACTGTCCTTGTACGGGTAAGTTGTTACACTGTCCTTGTACAGGTAAGCTGTTACACTGTCCTTGTACGGGTAAGCTGTTACACTGTCCTTGTACGGGTAAGCTGTTACACTGACCTTGCATGGGTAAGCTGTTACACTGTCCTTGCATGGGTAAGCTGTTTCACTGACCTTGCATGGGTAAGCTGTTACACTGCCCTTGTACAGGTAAGCTGTTACACTGTCCTTGTACGGGTAAGCTGTTACACTGTCCGTGTACGGGTAAGCTGTTACACTGTCCTTGTACGGGTAAGCTGTTACACTGCCCTTGTACGGGTAAGCTGTTACACTGCCCTTGCATGGGTAAGCTGTTACACCGACCTTGCATGGGTAAGCTGTTACATGACCTTGCATGGGTAAGCTGTTACACTGTCCTTGCATGGGTAAGCTGTTACACTGTCCTTGTACGGGTAAGCTGTTACACTGTCCTTGCATGGGTAAGCTGTTACACTGCCCTTGCATGGGTAAGCTGTTACACTGTCCTTGTACGGGTAAGCTGTTACACTGTCCTTGTACGGGTAAGCTGTTACACTGTCCTTGTACGGGTAAGCTGTTACACGCCTTGCAGGTAGCTGTTACACTGTCCTTGCATGGGTAAGCTGTTACACTGACCTTGCATGGGTAAGCTGTTACACTGCCCTTGCATGGGTAAGCTGTTACACTGACCTTGCATGGGTAAGCTGTTACACTGCCCTTGTACGGGTAAGCTGTTACACTGTCCTTGTATGGGTAAGCTGTTACACTGTCCTTGTATGGGTAAGCTGTTACACTGTCCTTGCATGGGTAAGCTGTTACACTGCCCTTGCATGGGTAAGCTGTTACACTGACCTTGCATGGGTAAGCTGTTACACTGCCCTTGCATGGGTAAGCTGTTACAATGACCTTGCATGGGTAAGCTGTTACACTGCCCTTGCATGGGTAAGCTGTTACACTGTCCTTGTACGGGTAAGCTGTTACACTGTCCTTGCACGGGTAAGCTGTTACACTGTCCTTGCATGGGTAAGCTGTTACACTGTCCTTGTACGGGTAAGCTGTTACACTGTCCTTGCACGGGTAAGCTGTTACACTGTCCTTGCATGGGTAAGCTGTTACACTGTCCTTGCATGGGTAAGCTGTTACACTGTCCTTGTACGGGTAAGCTGTTACACTGTCCTTGCATGGGTAAGCTGTTACACTGTCCTTGCATGGGTAAGCTGTTACACTGTCCTTGTACGGGTAAGCTGTTACACTGTCCTTGCATGGGTAAGCTGTTACACTGTCCTTGCATGGGTAAGCTGTTACACTGTCCTTGCACGGGTAAGCTGTTACACTGACCTTGCATGGGTAAGCTGTTACTCTGTCCTTGCATGGGTAAGCTGTTACACTGACCTTGCATGGGTAAGCTGTTACACTGTCCTTGCATGGGTAAGCTGTTACACTGTCCTTGCATGGGTAAGCTGTTACACCACCCTTGCATGGGTAAGCTGTTACACCACCCTTGCACGGGTAAGCTGTTACACTGTCCTTGCATGGGTAAGCTGTTACACCACCCTTGCATGGGTAAGCTGTTACACCACCCTTGCACGGGTAAGCTGTTACACCACCCTTGCATGGGTAAGCTGTTACACTACCCTTGCATGGGTAAGCTGTTACACTGCCATTGTATGGGTAAGCTGTTACACTGTCCTTGCACGGGTAAGCTGTTACACTGTCCTTGCATGGGTAAGCTGTTACACTGTCCTTGTACGGGTAAGCTGTTACACTGTCCTTGCATGGGTAAGCTGTTACACTGACCTTGCATGGGTAAGCTGTTACACTGCCCTTGCATGGGTAAGCTGTTACACTGTCCTTGCATGGGTAAGCTGTTACACTGACCTTGCATGGGTAAGCTGTTACACTGTCCTTGCACGGGTAAGCTGTTACACTGACCTTGCATGGGTAAGCTGTTACACCACCCTTGCATGAGTAAGCTGTTACACTGTCCTTGCATGGGTAAGCTGTTACACCACCCTTGCATGAGTAAGCTGTAACACTGTCCTTGTACGGGTAAGCTGTTACACTGACCTTGCATGGGTAAGCTGTTACACCACCCTTGCATGAGTAAGCTGTTACACTGACCTTGCATGGGTAAGTTGTTACACTGTCCTTGTACGGGTAAGCTGTTACACTGTCCTTGTACGGGTAAGCTGTTACACTGTCCTTGTACGGGTAAGCTGTTACACTGACCTTGCATGGGTAAGCTGTTACACTGACCTTGCATGGGTAAGCTGTTACACTGTCCTTGCATGGGTAAGCTGTTACACTGTCCTTGTACGGGTAAGTTGTTACACTGTCCTTGTACGGGTAAGCTGTTACACTGTCCTTGTACGGGTAAGCTGTTACACTGTCCTTGTACGGGTAAGCTGTTACACTGACCTTGCATGGGTAAGCTGTTACACTGTCCTTGCATGGGTAAGCTGTTTCACTGACCTTGCATGGGTAAGCTGTTACACTGCCCTTGTACAGGTAAGCTGTTACACTGTCCTTGTACGGGTAAGCTGTTACACTGTCCGTGTACGGGTAAGCTGTTACACTGTCCTTGTACGGGTAAGCTGTTACACTGCCCTTGTACGGGTAAGCTGTTACACTGCCCTTGCATGGGTAAGCTGTTACACTGACCTTGCATGGGTAAGCTGTTACACTGTCCTTGCATGGGTAAGCTGTTACACTGTCCTTGTACGGGTAAGCTGTTACACTGTCCTTGTACGGGTAAGCCGTTACACTGCCCTTGCATGGGTAAGCTGTTACACTGTCCTTGTACGGGTAAGCTGTTACACTGTCCTTGTACGGGTAAGCTGTTACACTGTCCTTGTACGGGTAAGCTGTTACACTGTCCTTGTACGGGTAAGCTGTTACACTGACCTTGCACGAGTAAGCTGTTACACTGTCCTTGCATGGGTAAGCTGTTACACTGACCTTGCATGGGTAAGCTGTTACACTGCCCTTGTACAGGTAAGCTGTTACACTGTCCTTGTACGGGTAAGCTGTTACACTGTCCTTGTACGGGTAAGCTGTTACACTGTCCTTGTACGGGTAAGCTGTTACACTGCCCTTGTACGGGTAAGCTGTTACACTGCCCTTGCATGGGTAAGCTGTTACACTGACCTTGCATGGGTAAACTGTTACACTGTCCTTGCATGGGTAAGCTGTTACACTGTCCTTGTACGGGTAAGCTGTTACACTGTCCTTGTACGGGTAAGCTGTTACACTGCCCTTGCATGGGTAAGCTGTTACACTGTCCTTGTACGGCTAAGCTGTTACACTGTCCTTGCACGGGTAAGCTGTTACACTGCCCTTGCATGGGTAAGCTGTTACACTGCCCTTGTACGGGTAAGCTGTTACACTGTCCTTGTACGGGTAAGCTGTTACACTGTCCTTGCATGGGTAAGCTGTTACACTGTCCTTGTACGGGTAAGCTGTTACACTGTCCTTGCATGGGTAAGCTGTTACACTGTCCTTGCATGGGTAAGCTGTTACACTGTCCTTGCATGGGTAAGCTGTTACACTGTCCTTGTACGGGTAAGCTGTTACACTGTCCTTGCATGGGTAAGCTGTTACACTGTCCTTGCATGGGTAAGCTGTTACACTGTCCTTGTACGGGTAAGCTGTTACACTGTCCTTGCATGGGTAAGCTGTTACACTGTCCTTGCATGGGTAAGCTGTTACACTGTCCTTGCACGGGTAAGCTGTTACACTGACCTTGCATGGGTAAGCTGTTACTCTGTCCTTGCATGGGTAAGCTGTTACACTGACCTTGCATGGGTAAGCTGTTACACTGTCCTTGCATGGGTAAGCTGTTACACTGTCCTTGCATGGGTAAGCTGTTACACCACCCTTGCATGGGTAAGCTGTTACACCACCCTTGCACGGGTAAGCTGTTACACTGTCCTTGCATGGGTAAGCTGTTACACCACCCTTGCATGGGTAAGCTGTTACACCACCCTTGCACGGGTAAGCTGTTACACCACCCTTGCATGGGTAAGCTGTTACACTACCCTTGCATGGGTAAGCTGTTACACTGCCATTGTATGGGTAAGCTGTTACACTGTCCTTGCACGGGTAAGCTGTTACACTGTCCTTGCATGGGTAAGCTGTTACACTGTCCTTGTACGGGTAAGCTGTTACACTGTCCTTGCATGGGTAAGCTGTTACACTGACCTTGCATGGGTAAGCTGTTACACTGCCCTTGCATGGGTAAGCTGTTACACTGTCCTTGCATGGGTAAGCTGTTACACTGACCTTGCATGGGTAAGCTGTTACACTGTCCTTGCACGGGTAAGCTGTTACACTGACCTTGCATGGGTAAGCTGTTACACCACCCTTGCATGAGTAAGCTGTTACACTGTCCTTGCATGGGTAAGCTGTTACACCACCCTTGCATGAGTAAGCTGTAACACTGTCCTTGTACGGGTAAGCTGTTACACTGACCTTGCATGGGTAAGCTGTTACACCACCCTTGCATGAGTAAGCTGTTACACTGACCTTGCATGGGTAAGTTGTTACACTGTCCTTGTATGGGTAAGCTGTTACACTGTCCTTGTACGGGTAAGCTGTTACACTGTCCTTGTACTGGTAAGCTGTTACACTGACCTTGCATGGGTAAGCTGTTACACTGACCTTGCATGGGTAAGCTGTTACACTGTCCTTGCATGGGTAAGCTGTTACACTGTCCTTGTACGGGTAAGTTGTTACACTGTCCTTGTACGGGTAAGCTGTTACACTGTCCTTGTACGGGTAAGCTGTTACACTGTCCTTGTACGGGTAAGCTGTTACACTGACCTTGCATGGGTAAGCTGTTACACTGTCCTTGCATGGGTAAGCTGTTACACTGCCCTTGTACAGGTAAGCTGTTACACTGTCCTTGTACGGGTAAGCTGTTACACTGTCCGTGTACGGGTAAGCTGTTACACTGTCCTTGTACGGGTAAGCTGTTACACTGCCCTTGTACGGGTAAGCTGTTACACTGCCCTTGCATGTGTAAGCTGTTACACTGACCTTGCATGGGTAAGCTGTTACACTGTCCTTGCATGGGTAAGCTGTTACACTGTCCTTGTACGGGTAAGCTGTTACACTGTCCTTGTACGGGTAAGCCGTTACACTGCCCTTGCATGGGTAAGCTGTTACACTGTCCTTGTACGGGTAAGCTGTTACACTGTCCTTGTACGGGTAAGCTGTTACACTGTCCTTGTACGGGTAAGCTGTTACACTGTCCTTGTACGGGTAAGCTGTTACACTGTCCTTGTACGGGTAAGCTGTTACACTGTCCTTGTACGGGTAAGCTGTTACACTGACCTTGCATGAGTAAGCTGTTACACTGTCCTTGCATGGGTAAGCTGTTACACTGACCTTGCATGGGTAAGCTGTTACACTGCCCTTGTACAGGTAAGCTGTTACACTGTCCTTGTACGGGTAAGCTGTTACACTGTCCTTGTACGGGTAAGCTGTTACACTGTCCTTGTACGGGTAAGCTGTTACACTGCCCTTGTACGGGTAAGCTGTTACACTGCCCTTGCATGGGTAAGCTGTTACACTGACCTTGCATGGGTAAGCTGTTACACTGTCCTTGCATGGGTAAGCTGTTACACTGTCCTTGTACGGGTAAGCTGTTACACTGTCCTTGTACGGGTAAGCTGTTACACTGCCCTTGCATGGGTAAGCTGTTACACTGTCCTTGTACGGCTAAGCTGTTACACTGTCCTTGCACGGGTAAGCTGTTACACTGCCCTTGCATGGGTAAGCTGTTACACTGCCCTTGTACGGGTAAGCTGTTACACTGTCCTTGTACGGGTAAGCTGTTACACTGTCCTTGCATGGGTAAGCTGTTACACTGTCCTTGTACGGGTAAGCTGTTACACTGTCCTTGCATGGGTAAGCTGTTACACTGTCCTTGCATGGGTAAGCTGTTACACTGTCCTTGCATGAGTAAGCTGTTACACTGTCCTTGTACGGGTAAGCTGTTACACTGTCCTTGCATGGGTAAGCTGTTACACTGTCCTTGCATGGGTAAGCTGTTACACTGTCCTTGTACGGGTAAGCTGTTACACTGTCCTTGCATGGGTAAGCTGTTACACTGCCCTTGCATGAATAAGCTGTTACACTGTCCTTGTACGGGTAAGCTGTTACACCACCCTTGCATGGGTAAGCTGTTACACTGTCCTTGCATGGGTAAGCTGTTACACTGTCCTTGCATGGGTAAGCTGTTACACTACCCTTGCATGAGTAAGCTGTTACACTGTCCTTGCATGGGTAAGCTGTTACACCACCCTTGCATGGGTAAGCTGTTACACTGTCCTTGCATGGGTAAGCTGTTACACTGTCCTTGCATGGGTAAGCTGTTACACCACCCTTGCATGAGTAAGCTGTTACACTGACCTTGCACGGGTAAGCTGTTACACCACCCTTGCATGAGTAAGCTGTTACACTGTCCTTGCATGGGTAAGCTGTTACACCACCCTTGCATGAGTAAGCTGTTACACTGTCCTTGCATGGGTAAGCTGTTACACTGCCCTTGCATGAATAAGCTGTTACACTGTCCTTGTACGGGTAAGCTGTTACACCACCCTTGCATGGGTAAGCTGTTACACTGTCCTTGCATGGGTAAGCTGTTACACTGTCCTTGCATGGGTAAGCTGTTACACCACCCTTGCATGAGTATGCTGTTACACTGACCTTGCACGGGTAAGCTGTTACACCACCCTTGCATGAGTAAGCTGTTACACTGTCCTTGCATGGGTAAGCTGTTACACTGGCCTTGTACGGGTAAGCTGTTACACCGAGCCCTTGCATGGGTAAGCTGTTACACCTAGCCCTTGCACGGGTAAGCTGTTACACTGGCCTTGCATGGGTAAGCTGTTACACCGACCCCTTGCACGGGTAAGCTGTTACACCGAGCCCTTGCACGGAAAGTGGACTAACTAAAGATTGTGTTTGTATTGCGATGATTTAAAATATAGCTGATAAATAAAGAAATATTGTTTATGTGTAGTGTGAAGCAGCTTGACTTACTGAGGTTAGTCTGTAACTACCAGGCAAAGTTAATAGTGTTCTATAGAGATATATACTTAACATATTCCTATATGTATCACTGCGAGATTTGGGGTTTACAAAATAATAAAAATACTGCCTTTATCCATATAAGCCTCTGTTTCGAAATATTTAGAATGCTGTAGCAACCTGCGCTAACAAACTGCACTATATTACATTATGGATTAAGCTCATGGTGATCTGTATGCCATTTTGTTGCTCAATTGTCAGTCTGGTCATCCTGTTTTAATATGTCCCTTACAAAGTGTTGGCTTTGAAATTAGTTTGTTTTACAATAATTAATTTAATTTTCATTTATTTTGACTTCTTGAACTATATTTGTCATTTTCAAGCCAATAAATATGTTACAAATTCTTTGTAATTAACAAATTGTATGTCAATTATTAAAACATTAGTCTCGCATTTTTTAAAAATTCCTGTTGATGTATATTTCATGTCATCGTTTGTGTTTTTGCTTGCAGTACAGATTCTGTGTTCCTACTAACAGTTTTGTGTTTTTGCTTGCAGTACAGATTGTGTGTTCCTACTAACAGTTTTGTGTTTTTGCTTGGAGACATGTTTCTGTTGTACTAGAGTGTAGAAATCTCCGCTTGCTGTGGAGACATGTTTCTGTTGTACTAGAGTGTAGAAATCTCCGCTCGCTGTGCAGACATGTTTCTGTTGTACTAGAGTGTAGAAATCTCCGCTTGCTGTGCAGACATGTTTCTGTTGTACTAGAGTGTAGAAATCTCCGCTCGCTGTGCAGACATGTTTCTGTTGTACTAGAGTGTAGAAATCTCTGCTCGCTGTGGAGACATGTTTCTGTTGTACTAGAGTGTAGAAATATCTGCATGCTGTGGAGACATGTTTCTGTTGTACTAGAGTGTAGATATCTCCGCTCGCTGTGGAGACATGTTTCTGTTGTTGTAAGTTTAGTGAGTATACGTTGTTCTTTCAGTGGATAAGGGGCCCAAGGTGTCATTCATGACGACCTTGAACAGGGAAATGTTTCCTATTAAGATGCCTCAGAACAGATTTGGAAACGAGATTTGTCCATTGCGTGGGGCCCCGCACCGGGGACCAGGGTGCTATGACAATGAAGAGGTATGCAATTCTTGGCACAGATTTATTAAACATTCATGATCAAAATAAATATATATTTTATATAGAAGATATTGGACCATGTCTAGAAGAATTATTGATTGCTGGTTTAGTGGGTTGTTTAGTGGGTTGTTTTAGTGGGTTGTTTTAGAATAAGTTTTACACTTAGTCAGTGGGGGCCGTGAGGCTACGGTCGTTTACTTCGAATCCCTTGACCCTATACAGCTGTATGTTGGAATCCCACTGCAGGCATCGATATCTTTCAAGTGAGTAAGCTATTGAGCTGGCTTGCGGATGGTCGGTGGTTCTACCCAGCCTGAAATACTGCACGGAGAGGCACCTGGGTTCTACCCAGTCTGAAATACTGCACGGAGAGGCACCTGGGTTCTACCCAGCCTGAAATACTGCACGGAGAGGCACCTGGGTTCTACCCAGTCTGAAATACTGCACGGAGAGGCACCTGGGTTCTACCCAGCCTGAAATACTGCACGGAGAGGCACCTGGGTTCTACCCAGCCTGTCCTAGCCTGAAATACTGCACGGAGAGGCACCTGGGTTCTTCCCAGCCTGTGATAGCCTGAAATACTGCACGGAGAGGCACCTGGGTTCTACCCAGCCTGTCATAGCCTGAAATACTGCACGGAGAGGCACCTGGGTTCTACCCAGCCTGAAATACTGCACGGAGAGGCACTGGGTTCTTCCCAGCCTGTCATAGCCTGAAATACTGCACGGAGAGGCACCTGGGTTCTACCCAGCCTGAAATACTGCACGGAGAGGCACCTGGGTTCTACCCAGCCTGAAATACTGCACGGAGAGGCACCTGGGTTCTACCCAGCCTGTCATAGCCTGAAATACTACACGGAGAGGCACCTGGGTTCTACCCAGCCTGTGATAGCCTGAAATACTGCACGGAGAGGCACCTTTTTTCTACCCAGCCTGT
This sequence comes from Archivesica marissinica, assembly GCA_014843695.1. Taxonomy (NCBI): domain Eukaryota; kingdom Metazoa; phylum Mollusca; class Bivalvia; order Venerida; family Vesicomyidae; genus Archivesica; species Archivesica marissinica. Next base: position 302,346 of record CM026402.1, read on the forward strand.
GATAGCCTGAAATACTGCACGGAGAGGCACCTGGGTTCTACCCAGCCTGTCATAGCCTGAAATACTGCACGGAGAGGCACCTGGGTTCTACCCAGCCTGTCATAGCCTGAAATACTGCACGGAGAGGCACCTGGGTTCTACCCAGCCTGTCCTAGCCTGAAATACTGCACAGAGAGACACCTGGGTTCTACCCAGCATGTCCTAGCCTGAAATACTGCACGGAGAGGCACCTGGGTTCTACCCAGCATGTCCTAGCCTGAAATACTGCACGGAGAGGCACCTGGGTTCTACCCAGCCTGTCCCAGCCTGAAATACTGCACGGAGAGGCACCTGGGTTCTACCCAGCCTGTCCCAGCCTGAAATACTGCACGGAGAGGCACCTGGGTTCTACCCAGCCTGTCATAGCCTGAAATACTGCAGGGAGAGGCACCTGGGTTCTTCCCATTAATAGCTGGAGAGTTGCCATATGACCTAAGCTGCAACATTAACCAAATAAAAAACAAAAACAAGTAACTATGCAATGAACATTTCAGAAAACCAATTTTTGGTATGACATTGAGCACAAGATTATCTCACAGAAGGGCTACACACTTGGAGCAAGAACAGGGCCAAGATTTGCCAATGAAATGATAGTAAGTAGTTACGACAATGCTCTAGAATTGATAGTAAGTAGTTACGACAATTCTCTAGATTTAATAGTAAGTGGTTACGACAATGCTCTAGAAATGATAGTAAGTAGTTACGACAATGCTCTAGAAATGATAGTAAGTAGTTACGACAATGCTCTAGAAATGATAGTAAGTGGTTACGACAATGCTCTAGAAATGATAGTAAGTAGTTACGACAATGCTCTAGAAATGATAGTAAGTGGTTACGACAATGCTCTAGAAATGATAGTAAGTAGTTACGACAATGCTCTAGAATTGATAGTAAGAGGTTACGACAAGGTTCTAGAATTGATAGTAAGTAGTTACGACAATGCTCTAGAATTGCCAAGGAAATGATAGTAAGTAGTTACGACAATGCTCTAGAATTGATAGTAAGTGGTTACGACAATGCTCTAGAATTGATAGTAAGTAGTTACGACAATGCTCTAGAAATGATAGTAAGTAGTTACGACAATGCTCTAGAAATGATAGTAAGTAGTTACGACAATGCTCTAGAAATGATAGTAAGTAGTTACGACAATGCTCTAGAAATGATAGTAAGTGGTTACGACAATGCTCTAGAGAATTGATAGTAAGTAGTTACGACAATGCTCTAGAAATGATAGTAAGTAGTTACGACAATGCTCTAGAAATGATAGTAAGTAGTTACGACAATGCTCTAGAATTGATAGTAAGTAGTTACGACAATGCTCTAGAATTGATAGTAAGTAGTTACGACAATGCTCTAGAAATGATAGTAAGTAGTTACGACAATGCTCTAGAAATGATAGTAAGTAGTTACGACAATGCTCTAGAAATGATAGTAAGTAGTTACGACAATGCTCTAGAAATGATAGTAAGTGGTTACGACAATGGTCTAGAATTGCCAAGGAATTGATAGTAAGTAGTTACGACAATGCTCTAGAAATGATAGTAAGTAGTTACGACAATGCTCTAGAAATGATAGTAAGTAGTTACGACAATGCTCTAGAATTGATAGTAAGTAGTTACGACAATGCTCTAGAATTGATAGTAAGTAGTTACGACAATGCTCTAGAAATGATAGTAAGTAGTTACGACAATGCTCTAGAAATGATAGTAAGTAGTTACGACAATGCTCTAGAAATGATAGTAAGTAGTTACGACAATGCTCTAGAAATGATAGTAAGTAGTTACGACAATGCTCTAGAAATGATAGTAAGTAGTTACGACAATGCTCTAGAAATGATAGTAAGTAGTTACGACAATGCTCTAGAAATGATAGTAAGTAGTTACGACAATGCTCTAGAAATGATAGTAAGTAGTTACGACAATGCTCTAGAAATGATAGTAAGTAGTTACGACAATGCTCTAGAAATGATAGTAAGTAGTTACGACAATGCTCTAGAAATGATAGTAAGTAGTTACGACAATGCTCTAGAATGATAGTAAGTAGTTACGACAATGCTCTAGAAATGATAGTAAGTAGTTACGACAATGCTCTAGAAATTGTAAGGAAATGATAGTAAGTAGTTACGACAATGCTCTAGAATTGCCAAGGAAATGATAGTAAGTAGTTACGACAATGCTCTAGAAATGATAGTAAGTGGTTACGACAATGCTCTAGAAATGATAGTAAGTAGTTACGACAATGCTCTAGAATGAAATGATAGTAAGTAGTTACGACAATGCTCTAGAAATGATAGTAAGTAGTTACGACAATGCTCTAGAAATGATAGTAAGTAGTTACGACAATGCTCTAGAAATGATAGTAAGTAGTTACGACAATGCTCTAGAATGATAGTAAGTAGTTACGACAATGCTCTAGAAATGATAGTAAGTAGTTACGACAATGCTCTAGAATGATAGTAAGTAGTTACGACAATGCTCTAGAAATGATAGTAAGTAGTTACGACAATGCTCTAGAAATGATAGTAAGTAGTTACGACAATGCTCTAGAAATGATAGTAAGTGGTTACGACAATGCTCTAGAATTGCCAAGGAATTGATAGTAAGTAGTTACGACAATGCTCTAGAAATGATAGTAAGTAGTTACGACAATGCTCTAGAATTGCCAAGGAAATGATAGTAAGTAGTTACGACAATGCTCTAGAATTGAAATGATAGTAAGTAGTTACGACAATGCTCTAGAATTGCCAAGAAATGATAGTAAGTAGTTACGACAATGCTCTAGAAATGATAGTAAGTAGTTACGACAATGCTCTAGAATTGATAGTAAGTAGTTACGACAATGCTCTAGAAATGATAGTAAGTAGTTACGACAATGCTCTAGAAATGATAGTAAGTAGTTACGACAATGCTCTAGAAATGATAGTAAGTAGTTACGACAATGCTCTAGAAATGATAGTAAGTAGTTACGACAATGCTCTAGAAATGATAGTAAGTAGTTACGACAATGCTCTAGAAATGATAGTAAGTAGTTACGACAATGCTCTAGAAATGATAGTAAGTAGTTACGACAATGCTCTAGAAATGATAGTAAGTAGTTACGACAATGCTCTAGAAATGATAGTAAGTAGTTACGACAATGCTCTAGAAATGATAGTAAGTAGTTACGACAATGCTCTAGAAATGATAGTAAGTAGTTACGACAATGCTCTAGAATTGATAGTAAGTAGTTACGACAATGCTCTAGAATTCAAGGAAATGATAGTAAGTAGTTACGACAATGCTCTAGAAATGATAGTAAGTAGTTACGACAATGCTCTAGAATTGCCAAGGAAATGATAGTAAGTAGTTACGACAATGCTCTAGAATTGCCAAGGAAATGATAGTAAGTAGTTACGACAATGCTCTAGAAATGATAGTAAGTAGTTACGACAATGCTCTAGAATTGATAGTAAGTAGTTACGACAATGCTCTAGAAATGATAGTAAGTAGTTACGACAATGCTCTAGAAATGATAGTAAGTGGTTACGACAATGCTCTAGAATTGATAGTAAGTAGTTACGACAATGCTCTAGAAATGATAGTAAGTAGTTACGACAATGCTCTAGAAATGATAGTAAGTAGTTACGACAATGCTCTAGAAATGATAGTAAGTAGTTACGACAATGCTCTAGAAATGATAGTAAGTAGTTACGACAATGCTCTAGAATTGATAGTAAGTAGTTACGACAATGCTCTAGAAATGATAGTAAGTAGTTACGACAATGCTCTAGAATTGATAGTAAGTAGTTACGACAATGCTCTAGAATTGATAGTAAGTAGTTACGACAATGCTCTAGAAATGATAGTAAGTAGTTACGACAATGCTCTAGAAATGATAGTAAGTAGTTACGACAATGCTCTAGAATTGCCAAGAATTGATAGTAAGTAGTTACGACAATGCTCTAGAATTGCCAAGGAAATGATAGTAAGTAGTTACGACAATGCTCTAGAATTGATAGTAAGTGGTTACGACAATGCTCTAGAAATGATAGTAAGTAGTTACGACAATGCTCTAGAAATGATAGTAAGTAGTTACGACAATGCTCTAGAAATGATAGTAAGTAGTTACGACAATGCTCTAGAATTGCAGGAAATGATAGTAAGTAGTTACGACAATGCTCTAGAAATGATAGTAAGTAGTTACGACAATGCTCTAGAAATGATAGTAAGTAGTTACGACAATGCTCTAGAAATGATAGTAAGTAGTTACGACAATGCTCTAGAAATGATAGTAAGTAGTTACGACAATGCTCTAGAAATGATAGTAAGTAGTTACGACAATGCTCTAGAATGATAGTAAGTAGTTACGACAATGCTCTAGAATGATAGTAAGTAGTTACGACAATGCTCTAGAAATGATAGTAAGTAGTTACGACAATGCTCTAGAAATGATAGTAAGTAGTTACGACAATGCTCTAGAAATGATAGTAAGTAGTTACGACAATGCTCTAGAAATGATAGTAAGTAGTTACGACAATGCTCTAGAATTGATAGTAAGTAGTTACGACAATGCTCTAGAATTGATAGTAAGTGGTTACGACAATGCTCTAGAAATGATAGTAAGTAGTTACGACAATGCTCTAGAAATGATAGTAAGTGGTTACGACAATGCTCTAGAATTGCCAAGGAATTGATAGTAAGTAGTTACGACAATGCTCTAGAATTGATAGTAAGTAGTTACGACAATGCTCTAGAATTGCCAGGAAATGATAGTAAGTAGTTACGACAATGCTCTAGAATTGCCAAGGAAATGATAGTAAGTAGTTACGACAATGCTCTAGAATTGCCAAGGAAATGATAGTAAGTAGTTACGACAATGCTCTAGAAATGATAGTAAGTAGTTACGACAATGCTCTAGAATTGATAGTAAGTAGTTACGACAATGCTCTAGAAATGATAGTAAGTAGTTACGACAATGCTCTAGAAATGATAGTAAGTAGTTACGACAATGCTCTAGAAATGATAGTAAGTAGTTACGACAATGCTCTAGAAATGATAGTAAGTAGTTACGACAATGCTCTAGAAATGATAGTAAGTAGTTACGACAATGCTCTAGAATTGATAGTAAGTAGTTACGACAATGCTCTAGAAATGATAGTAAGTAGTTACGACAATGCTCTAGAAATGATAGTAAGTAGTTACGACAATGCTCTAGAAATGATAGTAAGTAGTTACGACAATGCTCTAGAAATGATAGTAAGTAGTTACGACAATGCTCTAGAATTGCAAGAAATGATAGTAAGTAGTTACGACAATGCTCTAGAATTGCCAAGGAAATGATAGTAAGTAGTTACGACAATGCTCTAGAAATGATAGTAAGTGGTTACGACAATGCTCTAGAATTGATAGTAAGTAGTTACGACAATGCTCTAGAATTGATAGTAAGTAGTTACGACAATGCTCTAGAATTGATAGTAAGTAGTTACGACAATGCTCTAGAATTGATAGTAAGTAGTTACGACAATGCTCTAGAAATGATAGTAAGTAGTTACGACAATGCTCTAGAAATGATAGTAAGTAGTTACGACAATGCTCTAGAATTGATAGTAAGTAGTTACGACAATTCGACAATTCTCTAGAATTGATAGTAAGTGGTTACGACAATGCTCTAGAAATGATAGTAAGTAGTTACGACAATGCTCTAGAATTGATAGTAAGTAGTTACGACAATGCTCTAGAAATGATAGTAAGTAGTTACGACAATGCTCTAGAATTGATAGTAAGTAGTTACGACAATGCTCTAGAAATGATAGTAAGTAGTTACGACAATGCTCTAGAATTGATAGTAAGTGGTTACGACAATGCTCTAGAATTGATAGTAAGTAGTTACGACAATGCTCTAGAAATGATAGTAAGTAGTTACGACAATGCTCTAGAATGAAATGATAGTAAGTAGTTACGACAATGCTCTAGAATTGATAGTAAGTAGTTACGACAATGCTCTAGAAATGATAGTAAGTAGTTACGACAATGCTCTAGAAATGATAGTAAGTAGTTACGACAATGCTCTAGAAATGATAGTAAGTAGTTACGACAATGCTCTAGAATTGCAAGGAAATGATAGTAAGTAGTTACGACAATGCTCTAGAAATGATAGTAAGTAGTTACGACAATGCTCTAGAATTCAAGAAATGATAGTAAGTAGTTACGACAATGCTCTAGAATTGATAGTAAGTAGTTACGACAATGCTCTAGAATTGATAGTAAGTAGTTACGACAATGCTCTAGAATTGATAGTAAGTAGTTACGACAATGCTCTAGAATTGATAGTAAGTAGTTACGACAATGCTCTAGAATTGATAGTAAGTAGTTACGACAATGCTCTAGAAATGATAGTAAGTAGTTACGACAATGCTCTAGAAATGATAGTAAGTAGTTACGACAATGCTCTAGAAATGATAGTAAGTAGTTACGACAATGCTCTAGAATTAGAAATGATAGTAAGTAGTTACGACAATGCTCTAGAAATGATAGTAAGTAGTTACGACAATGCTCTAGAATTGATAGTAAGTAGTTACGACAATGCTCTAGAAATGATAGTAAGTAGTTACGACAATGCTCTAGAATGATAGTAAGTAGTTACGACAATGCTCTAGAAATGATAGTAAGTAGTTACGACAATGCTCTAGAAATGATAGTAAGTAGTTACGACAATGCTCTAGAAAATTGATAGTAAGTAGTTACGACAATGCTCTAGAATGAAATGATAGTAAGTAGTTACGACAATGCTCTAGAAATGATAGTAAGTAGTTACGACAATGCTCTAGAAATGATAGTAAGTAGTTACGACAATGCTCTAGAAATGATAGTAAGTAGTTACGACAATGCTCTAGAAATGATAGTAAGTAGTTACGACAATGCTCTAGAATTGATAGTAAGTGGTTACGACAATGCTCTAGAATTGATAGTAAGTAGTTACGACAATGCTCTAGAATTGATAGTAAGTAGTTACGACAATGCTCTAGAAATGATAGTAAGTAGTTACGACAATGCTCTAGAAATGATAGTAAGTAGTTACGACAATGCTCTAGAAATGATAGTAAGTAGTTACGACAATGCTCTAGAATTGATAGTAAGTAGTTACGACAATGCTCTAGAAATGATAGTAAGTAGTTACGACAATGCTCTAGAATTGATAGTAAGTAGTTACGACAATGCTCTAGAATTGATAGTAAGTAGTTACGACAATGCTCTAGAAATGATAGTAAGTAGTTACGACAATGCTCTAGAAATGATAGTAAGTAGTTACGACAATGCTCTAGAAATGATAGTAAGTAGTTACGACAATGCTCTAGAAATGATAGTAAGTAGTTACGACAATGCTCTAGAAATGATAGTAAGTAGTTACGACAATGCTCTAGAAATGATAGTAAGTAGTTACGACAATGCTCTAGAAATGATAGTAAGTAGTTACGACAATGCTCTAGAAATGATAGTAAGTAGTTACGACAATGCTCTAGAAATGATAGTAAGTAGTTACGACAATGCTCTAGAAATGATAGTAAGTAGTTACGACAATGCTCTAGAAATGATAGTAAGTGGTTACGACAATGCTCTAGAAATGATAGTAAGTAGTTACGACAATGCTCTAGAAATGATAGTAAGTAGTTACGACAATGCTCTAGAAATGATAGTAAGTAGTTACGACAATGCTCTAGAATTGCCAAGAATTGATAGTAAGTAGTTACGACAATGCTCTAGAATGCCAAGGAAATGATAGTAAGTAGTTACGACAATGCTCTAGAAATGATAGTAAGTAGTTACGACAATGCTCTAGAAATGATAGTAAGTAGTTACGACAATGCTCTAGAAATGATAGTAAGTAGTTACGACAATGCTCTAGAAATGATAGTAAGTAGTTACGACAATGCTCTAGAATCAGAAATGATAGTAAGTAGTTACGACAATGCTCTAGAAATGATAGTAAGTAGTTACGACAATGCTCTAGAAATGATAGTAAGTAGTTACGACAATGCTCTAGAATTGATAGTAAGTAGTTACGACAATGCTCTAGAATTGATAGTAAGTAGTTACGACAATGCTCTAGAATTGATAGTAAGTAGTTACGACAATGCTCTAGAATTCCAGAAATGATAGTAAGTAGTTACGACAATGCTCTAGAAATGATAGTAAGTAGTTACGACAATGCTCTAGAAATGATAGTAAGTAGTTACGACAATGCTCTAGAATTGCCAAGGAAATGATAGTAAGTAGTTACGACAATGCTCTAGAAATGATAGTAAGTAGTTACGACAATGCTCTAGAATTGATAGTAAGTAGTTACGACAATGCTCTAGAATTGATAGTAAGTAGTTACGACAATGCTCTAGAATTGCCAAGGAATTGATAGTAAGTAGTTACGACAATGCTCTAGAATTGATAGTAAGTAGTTACGACAATGCTCTAGAATTGATAGTAAGTAGTTACGACAATGCTCTAGAAATGATAGTAAGTAGTTACGACAATGCTCTAGAAATGATAGTAAGTAGTTATGACAATGCTCTAGAAATGATAGTAAGTAGTTACGACAATGCTCTAGAAATGATAGTAAGTAGTTACGACAATGCTCTAGAAATGATAGTAAGTAGTTACGACAATGCTCTAGAAATGATAGTAAGTAGTTACGACAATGCTCTAGAAATGATAGTAAGTAGTTACGACAATGCTCTAGAAATGATAGTAAGTAGTTACGACAATGCTCTAGAAATATAAGTAAGTAGTTACGACAAT
>CM026402.1:312152-458625 GCA_014843695.1 Archivesica marissinica
AATGCTCTAGAAATGATAGTAAGTAGTTACGACAATGCTCTAGAATGAAATGATAGTAAGTAGTTACGACAATGCTCTAGAAATGATAGTAAGTAGTTACGACAATGCTCTAGAAATGATAGTAAGTGGTTACGACAATGCTCTAGAATCAGAAATGATAGTAAGTAGTTACGACAATGCTCTAGAAATGATAGTAAGTAGTTACGACAATGCTCTAGAAATGATAGTAAGTAGTTACGACAATGCTCTAGAAATGATAGTAAGTGGTTACGACAATGCTCTAGAATTGATAGTAAGTAGTTACGACAATGCTCTAGAATTGCCAAGGAAATGATAGTAAGTAGTTACGACAATGCTCTAGAATTGATAGTAAGTAGTTACGACAATGCTCTAGAAATGATAGTAAGTAGTTACGACAATGCTCTAGAAATGATAGTAAGTGGTTACGACAATGCTCTAGAATTGATAGTAAGTAGTTACGACAATGCTCTAGAATGAAATGATAGTAAGTAGTTACGACAATGCTCTAGAAATGATAGTAAGTAGTTACGACAATGCTCTAGAAATGATAGTAAGTAGTTACGACAATGCTCTAGAAATGATAGTAAGTAGTTACGACAATGCTCTAGAAATGATAGTAAGTAGTTACGACAATGCTCTAGAAATGATAGTAAGTAGTTACGACAATGCTCTAGAATTGCCAAGGAAATGATAGTAAGTAGTTACGACAATGCTCTAGAAATGATAGTAAGTAGTTACGACAATGCTCTAGAATTGCCAAGGAAATGATAGTAAGTAGTTACGACAATGCTCTAGAAATGATAGTAAGTAGTTACGACAATGCTCTAGAATTGCCAGGAATGATAGTAAGTAGTTACGACAATGCTCTAGAATTGCCAAGGAAATGATAGTAAGTAGTTACGACAATGCTCTAGAAATGATAGTAAGTGGTTACGACAATGCTCTAGAAATGATAGTAAGTAGTTACGACAATGCTCTAGAAATGATAGTAAGTAGTTACGACAATGCTCTAGAAATGATAGTAAGTAGTTACGACAATGCTCTAGAAATGATAGTAAGTAGTTACGACAATGCTCTAGAAATGATAGTAAGGTAGTTACGACAATGCTCTAGAAATGATAGTAAGTAGTTACGACAATGCTCTAGAAATGATAGTAAGTAGTTACGACAATGCTCTAGAAATGATAGTAAGTAGTTACGACAATGCTCTAGAAATGATAGTAAGTAGTTACGACAATGCTCTAGAAATGATAGTAAGTAGTTACGACAATGCTCTAGAAATGATAGTAAGTAGTTACGACAATGCTCTAGAAATGATAGTAAGTAGTTACGACAATGCTCTAGAAATGATAGTAAGTAGTTACGACAATGCTCTAGAATTGATAGTAAGTAGTTACGACAATGCTCTAGAAATGATAGTAAGTAGTTACGACAATGCTCTAGAAATGATAGTAAGTAGTTACGACAATGCTCTAGAAATGATAGTAAGTAGTTACGACAATGCTCTAGAAATGATAGTAAGTAGTTACGACAATGCTCTAGAATTGATAGTAAGTAGTTACGACAATGCTCTAGAATTGATAGTAAGTAGTTACGACAATGCTCTAGAATTGCCAAGGAAATGATAGTAAGTAGTTACGACAATGCTCTAGAATTGCCAAGGAAATGATAGTAAGTAGTTACGACAATGCTCTAGAAATGATAGTAAGTGGTTACGACAATGCTCTAGAAATGATAGTAAGTAGTTACGACAATGCTCTAGAATTGCCAAGAAATGATAGTAAGTAGTTACGACAATGCTCTAGAATTGATAGTAAGTAGTTACGACAATTCGACAATTCTCTAGAATTGATAGTAAGTAGTTACGACAATGCTCTAGAAATGATAGTAAGTAGTTACGACAATGCTCTAGAAATGATAGTAAGTAGTTACGACAATGCTCTAGAAATGATAGTAAGTAGTTACGACAATGCTCTAGAAATGATAGTAAGTAGTTACGACAATGCTCTAGAAATGATAGTAAGTAGTTACGACAATGCTCTAGAAATGATAGTAAGTAGTTACGACAATGCTCTAGAAATGATAGTAAGTAGTTACGACAATGCTCTAGAGAATGATAGTAAGTAGTTACGACAATGCTCTAGAAATGATAGTAAGTAGTTACGACAATGCTCTAGAAATGATAGTAAGTAGTTACGACAATGCTCTAGAAATGATAGTAAGTAGTTACGACAATGCTCTAGAAATGATAGTAAGTAGTTACGACAATGCTCTAGAAATGATAGTAAGTAGTTACGACAATGCTCTAGAAATGATAGTAAGTAGTTACGACAATGCTCTAGAAATGATAGTAAGTAGTTACGACAATGCTCTAGAATTGATAGTAAGTAGTTACGACAATGCTCTAGAAATGATAGTAAGTAGTTACGACAATGCTCTAGAAATGATAGTAAGTAGTTACGACAATGCTCTAGAAATGATAGTAAGTAGTTACGACAATGCTCTAGAAATGATAGTAAGTAGTTACGACAATGCTCTAGAATTGATAGTAAGTAGTTACGACAATGCTCTAGAAATGATAGTAAGTAGTTACGACAATGCTCTAGAAATGATAGTAAGTAGTTACGACAATGCTCTAGAAATGATAGTAAGTAGTTACGACAATGCTCTAGAATTGATAGTAAGTAGTTACGACAATGCTCTAGAAATGCCAAGGAAATGATAGTAAGTAGTTACGACAATGCTCTAGAAATGATAGTAAGTAGTTACGACAATGCTCTAGAAATGATAGTAAGTAGTTACGACAATGCTCTAGAAATGATAGTAAGTGGTTACGACAATGCTCTAGAATTGATAGTAAGTAGTTACGACAATGCTCTAGAAATGCCAAGGAATTGATAGTAAGTAGTTACGACAATGCTCTAGAAATGATAGTAAGTAGTTACGACAATGCTCTAGAAATGATAGTAAGTAGTTACGACAATGCTCTAGAAATGATAGTAAGTGGTTACGACAATGCTCTAGAATTGATAGTAAGTAGTTACGACAATGCTCTAGAAATGATAGTAAGTAGTTACGACAATGCTCTAGAATTGCCAAGGAAATGATAGTAAGTAGTTACGACAATGCTCTAGAAATGATAGTAAGTAGTTACGACAATGCTCTAGAATTGCCAAGGAATTGATAGTAAGTAGTTACGACAATGCTCTAGAATGAAATGATAGTAAGTAGTTACGACAATGCTCTAGAATTGCCAAGGAAATGATAGTAAGTAGTTACGACAATGCTCTAGAAATGATAGTAAGTAGTTACGACAATGCTCTAGAAATGATAGTAAGTAGTTACGACAATGCTCTAGAAATGATAGTAAGTAGTTACGACAATGCTCTAGAAATGATAGTAAGTAGTTACGACAATGCTCTAGAAATGATAGTAAGTAGTTACGACAATGCTCTAGAAATGATAGTAAGTAGTTACGACAATGCTCTAGAAATGATAGTAAGTAGTTACGACAATGCTCTAGAAATGATAGTAAGTAGTTACGACAATGCTCTAGAAATGATAGTAAGTAGTTACGACAATGCTCTAGAAATGATAGTAAGTAGTTACGACAATGCTCTAGAAATGATAGTAAGTAGTTACGACAATGCTCTAGAAATGATAGTAAGTAGTTACGACAATGCTCTAGAAATGATAGTAAGTAGTTACGACAATGCTCTAGAAATGATAGTAAGTAGTTACGACAATGCTCTAGAAATGATAGTAAGTAGTTACGACAATGCTCTAGAAATGATAGTAAGTAGTTACGACAATGCTCTAGAAATGATAGTAAGTAGTTACGACAATGCTCTAGAATTGATAGTAAGTAGTTACGACAATGCTCTAGAAATGATAGTAAGTAGTTACGACAATGCTCTAGAAATGATAGTAAGTAGTTACGACAATGCTCTAGAAATGATAGTAAGTAGTTACGACAATGCTCTAGAATGATAGTAAGTAGTTACGACAATGCTCTAGAAATGATAGTAAGTAGTTACGACAATGCTCTAGAAATGATAGTAAGTAGTTACGACAATGCTCTAGAAATGATAGTAAGTAGTTACGACAATGCTCTAGAAATGATAGTAAGTAGTTACGACAATGCTCTAGAAATGATAGTAAGTAGTTACGACAATGCTCTAGAATGAAATGATAGTAAGTAGTTACGACAATGCTCTAGAAATGATAGTAAGTAGTTACGACAATGCTCTAGAAATGATAGTAAGTAGTTACGACAATGCTCTAGAAATGATAGTAAGTGGTTACGACAATGCTCTAGAATTGATAGTAAGTAGTTACGACAATGCTCTAGAAATGCCAAGGAAATGATAGTAAGTAGTTACGACAATGCTCTAGAAATGATAGTAAGTAGTTACGACAATGCTCTAGAAATGATAGTAAGTAGTTACGACAATGCTCTAGAAATGATAGTAAGTAGTTACGACAATGCTCTAGAATTGATAGTAAGTAGTTACGACAATGCTCTAGAATGAAATGATAGTAAGTAGTTACGACAATGCTCTAGAAATGATAGTAAGTAGTTACGACAATGCTCTAGAAATGATAGTAAGTAGTTACGACAATGCTCTAGAATTGATAGTAAGTAGTTACGACAATGCTCTAGAAAGAATTGATAGTAAGTAGTTACGACAATGCTCTAGAAATGATAGTAAGTAGTTACGACAATGCTCTAGAAATGATAGTAAGTAGTTACGACAATGCTCTAGAAATGATAGTAAGTAGTTACGACAATGCTCTAGAATTGATAGTAAGTAGTTACGACAATGCTCTAGAATTGAAATGATAGTAAGTAGTTACGACAATGCTCTAGAATTGCCAAGGAAATGATAGTAAGTAGTTACGACAATGCTCTAGAAATGATAGTAAGTAGTTACGACAATGCTCTAGAATTGCCAAGGAAATGATAGTAAGTAGTTACGACAATGCTCTAGAATTGCCAAGGAAATGATAGTAAGTAGTTACGACAATGCTCTAGAAATGATAGTAAGTAGTTACGACAATGCTCTAGAAATGATAGTAAGTAGTTACGACAATGCTCTAGAAATGATAGTAAGTAGTTACGACAATGCTCTAGAAATGATAGTAAGTAGTTACGACAATGCTCTAGAAATGATAGTAAGTAGTTACGACAATGCTCTAGAAATGATAGTAAGTAGTTACGACAATGCTCTAGAAATGATAGTAAGTAGTTACGACAATGCTCTAGAAATGATAGTAAGTAGTTACGACAATGCTCTAGAATTGATAGTAAGTAGTTACGACAATGCTCTAGAAATGATAGTAAGTGGTTACGACAATGCTCTAGAATTGCAAGGAATTGATAGTAAGTAGTTACGACAATGCTCTAGAATTGATAGTAAGTAGTTACGACAATGCTCTAGAATTGATAGTAAGTAGTTACGACAATGCTCTAGAATTCCAAGAAATGATAGTAAGTAGTTACGACAATGCTCTAGAAATGATAGTAAGTAGTTACGACAATGCTCTAGAAATGATAGTAAGTAGTTACGACAATGCTCTAGAATTGCCAAGGAAATGATAGTAAGTAGTTACGACAATGCTCTAGAAATGATAGTAAGTAGTTACGACAATGCTCTAGAATTGATAGTAAGTGGTTACGACAATGCTCTAGAATTGATAGTAAGTAGTTACGACAATGCTCTAGAATTGCCAAGGAATTGATAGTAAGTAGTTACGACAATGCTCTAGAATTGATAGTAAGTGGTTACGACAATGCTCTAGAATTGATAGTAAGTAGTTACGACAATGCTCTAGAAATGATAGTAAGTAGTTACGACAATGCTCTAGAAATGATAGTAAGTAGTTACGACAATGCTCTAGAAATGATAGTAAGTAGTTACGACAATGCTCTAGAAATGATAGTAAGTAGTTACGACAATGCTCTAGAAATGATAGTAAGTAGTTACGACAATGCTCTAGAATTGCCAAGGAAATGATAGTAAGTAGTTACGACAATGCTCTAGAAATGATAGTAAGTAGTTACGACAATGCTCTAGAAATGATAGTAAGTAGTTACGACAATGCTCTAGAAATGATAGTAAGTAGTTACGACAATGCTCTAGAAATGATAGTAAGTAGTTACGACAATGCTCTAGAAATGATAGTAAGTAGTTACGACAATGCTCTAGAATTGATAGTAAGTAGTTACGACAATGCTCTAGAAATGATAGTAAGTAGTTACGACAATGCTCTAGAAATGATAGTAAGTAGTTACGACAATGCTCTAGAAATGATAGTAAGTAGTTACGACAATGCTCTAGAATTGATAGTAAGTAGTTACGACAATGCTCTAGAAATGATAGTAAGTAGTTACGACAATGCTCTAGAAATGATAGTAAGTAGTTACGACAATGCTCTAGAAATGATAGTAAGTAGTTACGACAATGCTCTAGAAATGATAGTAAGTAGTTACGACAATGCTCTAGAAATGATAGTAAGTAGTTACGACAATGCTCTAGAATTGCCAAGGAAATGATAGTAAGTAGTTACGACAATGCTCTAGAAATGATAGTAAGTAGTTACGACAATGCTCTAGAATTGCCAAGGAATTGATAGTAAGTAGTTACGACAATGCTCTAGAATTGCCAAGGAAATGATAGTAAGTAGTTACGACAATGCTCTAGAATTGCAGAAATGATAGTAAGTAGTTACGACAATGCTCTAGAAATGATAGTAAGTAGTTACGACAATGCTCTAGAAATGATAGTAAGTAGTTACGACAATGCTCTAGAAATGATAGTAAGTAGTTACGACAATGCTCTAGAAATGATAGTAAGTAGTTACGACAATGCTCTAGAAATGATAGTAAGTAGTTACGACAATGCTCTAGAAATGATAGTAAGTAGTTACGACAATGCTCTAGAAATGATAGTAAGTAGTTACGACAATGCTCTAGAAATGATAGTAAGTAGTTACGACAATGCTCTAGAAATGATAGTAAGTAGTTACGACAATGCTCTAGAATTGCAAGAATTGATAGTAAGTAGTTACGACAATGCTCTAGAATTGCCAAGGAATTGATAGTAAGTAGTTACGACAATGCTCTAGAATTGCCAAGGAAATGATAGTAAGTAGTTACGACAATGCTCTAGAAATGATAGTAAGTGGTTACGACAATGCTCTAGAATTGCCAAGGAATTGATAGTAAGTAGTTACGACAATGCTCTAGAATTGCCAAGGAAATGATAGTAAGTAGTTACGACAATGCTCTAGAATTGCCAAGGAAATGATAGTAAGTAGTTACGACAATGCTCTAGAATTGCCAAGGAAATGATAGTAAGTAGTTACGACAATGCTCTAGAAATGATAGTAAGTAGTTACGACAATGCTCTAGAATTGATAGTAAGTAGTTACGACAATGCTCTAGAAATGATAGTAAGTAGTTACGACAATGCTCTAGAAATGATAGTAAGTAGTTACGACAATGCTCTAGAATTGATAGTAAGTAGTTACGACAATGCTCTAGAATTGATAGTAAGTAGTTACGACAATGCTCTAGAATTGATAGTAAGTAGTTACGACAATGCTCTAGAATTGATAGTAAGTAGTTACGACAATGCTCTAGAATTGATAGTAAGTAGTTACGACAATGCTCTAGAAATGATAGTAAGTAGTTACGACAATGCTCTAGAAATGATAGTAAGTGGTTACGACAATGCTCTAGAAATGATAGTAAGTAGTTACGACAATGCTCTAGAAATGATAGTAAGTAGTTACGACAATGCTCTAGAAATGATAGTAAGTAGTTACGACAATGCTCTAGAATTGATAGTAAGTAGTTACGACAATGCTCTAGAATTGCCAAGGAAATGATAGTAAGTAGTTACGACAATGCTCTAGAAATGATAGTAAGTAGTTACGACAATGCTCTAGAAATGATAGTAAGTAGTTACGACAATGCTCTAGAATTGCCAAGGAAATGATAGTAAGTAGTTACGACAATGCTCTAGAATTGCCAAGGAAATGATAGTAAGTAGTTACGACAATGCTCTAGAAATGATAGTAAGTAGTTACGACAATGCTCTAGAAATGATAGTAAGTAGTTACGACAATGCTCTAGAAATGATAGTAAGTAGTTACGACAATGCTCTAGAAATGATAGTAAGTAGTTACGACAATGCTCTAGAAATGATAGTAAGTGGTTACGACAATGCTCTAGAAATGATAGTAAGTAGTTACGACAATGCTCTAGAAATGATAGTAAGTAGTTACGACAATGCTCTAGAAATGATAGTAAGTGGTTACGACAATGCTCTAGAATTGCCAAGGAATTGATAGTAAGTAGTTACGACAATGCTCTAGAATTGCCAAGGAATTGATAGTAAGTAGTTACGACAATGCTCTAGAATTGCCAAGGAAATGATAGTAAGTAGTTACGACAATGCTCTAGAAATGATAGTAAGTAGTTACGACAATGCTCTAGAAATGATAGTAAGTGGTTACGACAATGCTCTAGAATTGCCAAGGAATTGATAGTAAGTAGTTACGACAATGCTCTAGAATTGCCAAGGAAATGATAGTAAGTAGTTACGACAATGCTCTAGAAATGATAGTAAGTGGTTATGACAATGCTCTAGAATTACCAAGGAATTGATAGTAAGTAGTTACGACAATGCTCTAGAATTGCCAAGGAAATGATAGTAAGTAGTTACGACAATGCTCTAGAATTGCCAAGGAAATGATAGTAAGTGGTTACGACAATGCTCTAGAATTGCCATGGAAATGATAGTAAGTAGTTACGACAATGCTCTAGAAATGATAGTAAGTAGTTACGACAATGCTCTAGAATTGATAGTAAGTGGTTACAACAATGCTCTAGAATTGATAGTAGGTGGTTACGACAATGCTCTAGAAATGATAGTAAGTAGTTACGACAATGCTCTAGAAATGATAGTAAGTAGTTACGACAATGCTCTAGAATTGATAGTAAGTAGTTACGACAGTGCTCTAGAATTGCTAAATATTGACGTGCCAAAGGCATCAACCATGTCTCCCGCCGATCCCAAAAATGATTTTTTAGCCACCCAAGCTGCAAATCCTGATTCCACTGCAGAAGTCGTGATAGCGCATAGGTAGCACATCACCTTCAAGTGCGAAAGGTCCAGAATGTGCACCGCACTGCAGCCATTATGATTGTGCCCTTAGGCAATGCATTTAATTTCCACATTGCCTCTTCTCTCTCCCTCGTGGCGATGGATTCCATCAGGAATGAGGTCTCGAGAGTGCTTAATATAATTTGTATGAACTTGTTTCGCAATTAAGCTAAAATAAATTTATATACACTAAATCCTGGTTCCAGATGTGAACATATTCATGTTTGGCTGAAATGATGGACACCCATTCACCCGCCCCATGATGGACACCCATTCACCCGCCCCATGATGGACACCCATTCACCCGCCCCATGATGGACACCCATTCACCGCCCCTTTCGTTTTAATGCTCTTGCATTTTATTGAATATTTGTTTTATTTATGTAACAGTGCTTTATAGGAAGTCATTTCATGATGTCTATTTATAGCTTGACCTAATGACCTAGATTTAGTTTGATGCTACTCTTCAACATTGATTACATTCCGTTGTTCATAATTTTATGTATCCTATAATGTTTATAGGTTCACTAAGTGATATTGTTGTTTGCTCGTGAGGACAACATAACTATACCCACAGTCAAATATGTCATCACATTTCATTGGTATCGTGTCGTAGGTGCACAATTCTAAGGAAATTCCAAGACATATTTCCGTTACATAGGTTTTAGTTGCAAATAATGAAAATACATTAATGAATTAGCGGCTGCCTCAATTATTTGAACTATTTATAGCTATTGTTTTACCCAGCATGCAAAGAGTGAAATAGTTCCCGGAAGTTAGTATAGTGATGTGATTGTTTACTTGGAACATGAACTTTGTATTTGTTGTTGTATGGAGGATACTAACCTACCATATTTTATATTCCTAGTGGCCTCCATGGCCGAGTAGTTCACGTCATTGACTTCAAATCACTTGCTGGATTTGCTGGTGTAGTAATAATTGTATGGAATGGATATTTAATTGTGCTGTTTACTGGAACGTTTCCTTTATAGGAACCTTTGTCTCAAATGAATACAAAGCTTGACTTCATCGACTCTCTGGGCTATGATACAAACATCAGTTTACAGCGACAGAATACTGCTGCAACGGTATAATATAGCTGGCACTCACAAACAGCATAGCTTTCTGCTGCTGGAGTTATTACGGCAGAGTGATTGCTTAGGGAATCTGTGTCTAGCTACTGGTATAATGTACTGCTGACATGATGCACCTACTGGTATAATGTACTGCTGACATGTTGCACCTACTGGTATAATGTACTGCTGACATGATGCACCTACTGGTATAATGTACTGCTGACATGATGCACCTACTGGTATAACGTACTGCTGACAGGATGCACCTACTGGTATAATGTACTGCTGACAGGATGCACCTACTGGTATAATGTACTGCTGACATGATGCACCTACTGCTGACTTGTATATACAAAAATTATATAACTTACTGCTGAAATGTTATACAATTTAGTATAAAATAATGTTGAAGTGATGCACTTGCTGGTACATTGATGTACTTGCTGGTACATTGATGCACTTACTGGTACATTGATGCACTTGCTGGTACAGTGATGCACTTGCTGGTACAGTGATGCACTTGCTGGTACAATGATGCACTTGCTGATAAAATGATGCACTGCTGGTACAATGTTGTGCGTTCTGGTACAATGATGCACTTGCTGGTACATTGATGTACTTGCTTGTACATTGATGCACTTCCTGGTACATTGATGCACTTGCTGGTACATTGATGCACTTGCTGGTACATTGATGCACTTGCTAGTACATTGATGCACTTGCTGGTACATTGATGCACTTGCTGGTACATTGATGTACTTTCTGGTACATTGATGCATTTCCTGGTACATTGATGCACTTGCTGGTACATTGATGCACTTGCTGGTACATTGATGCACTTCCTGGTACATTGATGCACTTGCTGGTACAATGGTGCACTGATGTATGAATCACTGCATGATTTATAATGATGCACCAACCAGTATAATATACGTACCGTCTCTTCTTGTTCATGTTGCTGCTTCCAGTATAATGATGCACCAACCAGTATAATATACGTACCGTCTCTTCTTGTTCATGTTGCTGCTTCCAGTATAATGATGCACCAACCAGTATAATATACGTACCTGTCCCTTCTTGTTCATGTTGCTGCTTCCAGTATAATGATGCACCAACCAGTATAATATACGTACCTGTCCCTTCTTGTTCATGTTGCTGCTTCCAGTTTATTGAGTAAACTGTATTTTTCGTTTTTGTTATACATTTCATAAAAATAAAAGATAAACATCACCATTTTCTTAACGATGAATATGTAGCAATTAATTTACACTGGTCTAAATTAGATTCCAAACTTGCTTTTACAGTACCAGACACCAAGTCCTACAGCATATCAGACAAAATGCACAGACATGCAAGAGTTTGATCGATCTAAGAAACCATTCTTGGTGGGCGCTGACAGATTTCCTGTGTACAAAAGAGATATAAATGAAGTATTACCAGGGTTAGTATACGTGAAGTATTAAATCAGTACCTCCACGATCACGCTTCAATGTGAATATACCTTACTTTATACAAATTATTTTAGCTCGATTGCGAAACAAGTTCTTACAACTTATATTAATCACTCTCGAGACCTCATTCCTGATGGAATCCATTGCTACGAGGGAGAGAGAAGAGGAAATGTGGAATTTAAATGCCTTCCCATAGGGCACAATCGGAATGACTACAGTGGGGCTCGAACTACGGACCTTTTGCGCATCCAATGCGCTATCACGAAATACCTCTACCTGCTTATACAATGAGATTAGTCCAGACAGCGTTCGGGCATGAGAAAGCATTGTGTAAGGAAATGTTTCACACAGTTGGCATGTATGCCATCCACAGTTATAGAGTGGCATATTCTGCTGTCATTACAACATAGGCGTCGGAGCAGTATTTTGACCAGGTAGGCGGATTTTTTATTTTATACTTGTGGAAGTTATGTCTGCGGCCCCAATATTTTGGCAAGCCAGGTGTATTTTTATTTACAAGTGACGGCTATGTAGATCTACTCTGGGTTCCTACACACTGTAAGCAGGGTGGGTATTAAAATCGTTTTTACAGTATCTGCATCTCAACATTTTCCAGGGGAAGCATGGACCCCCCCTAGCAGACTGGGGCCACTTCATTACCCTCAAAATGCGTGGCTGGAAGGTCAGCTGGCTTCTGACTCGCCTGTACAATGTGAGGTGTGATATTGCACATCCTGATGACTACCTCTTAGTCATGTACACACAGATGTCACGTAGTCATGTACACACAGATGTCATGTAGTCATGTACACACAGATGTCACGTAGTCATGTACACACACATATGTCACGTAGTCATGTACACACATATGTCACATAGTCATGTATGCACAAATGTCACATAGTCATGTACACATAGATGTCACGTAGTCATGTACATGCAGATGTCTCGTAGTCATGTACACACAGATGCCTCGTAGTCATGTACACACAGATGTCTCGTAGTCATGTACACATATATGTCACGTAGTCAGGTACACACAGATGTCACGTAGTCATGTACACGTAGATGTCTCGTAGTCATGTACATGCAGATGTCTCATAGTCATGTACACATAGATATCTCATAGTCATGTACACACAGATGTCACGTAGTCATGTACACATATATGTCACGTAGTCAGGTACACACATATGTCACGTAGTCATGTACACACAGATGCCTCGTAGTCATGTACATACAGATGTCTCGTAGTCATGTACACACAGATGTCACGTAGTCATGTACACACAGATGTCACGTAGTCATGTACACACAGATGTCATGTAGTCATGTACACACAGATGTCACGTAGTCATGTACACCCCAACAAACCACAACAACCTAGTCATGTACACAAGATGTCACGTAGTCATGTACATGCAGATGTCTCGTAGTCATGTACACACAGATGCCTCGTAGTCATGTACACACAGATGTCTCGTAGTCATGTACACAAATGTCACGTAGTCAGTACACACAGATGTCACGTAGTCATGTACACAGATGTCTCGTAGTCATGTACATGCAGATGTCTCATAGTCATGTACACATAATTCTCATAGTCATGTACACACAGATGTCACGTAGTCATGTACACACAATGTCACGTAGTCATGTACACACAATGTCGTAGTCATGTACACACAATGCCTAGTCATGTACACACAGATGTCATGTAGTCATGTACACGCAGATGTCACGTAGTCATGTACATGCAGATGCCTCGTAGTCATGTACACACATATGTCACGTAGTCATGTACATGCAGATGTCACGTAGTCATGTACATGCATATGTCTCGTAGTCATGTACACACATATGTCTCGTAGTCATGTACACACAGATGTCTCGTAGTCATGTACACACAGATGTCATGTAGTCATGTACACGCAGATGTCACGTAGCCATGTACATGCAGATGCCTCGTAGTCATGTACACACATATGTCACGTAGTCATGTACATGCAGATGTCACGTAGTCATGTACATGCATATGTCTCGTAGTCATGTACACACATATGTCTCGTAGTCATGTACACACAGATGTCTCGTAGTCATGTACACACAGATGTCACGTAGTCATGTACACACAGATGTCATGTAGTCATGTACACACATATGCCTCGTAGTCATGTACACACAGATGTCACGTAGTCATGTACACACAGATGTCATGTAGTCATGTACACACAGATGTCACATAGTCATGTACACACAGATGTCACGTAGTCATGTACACACAGATGTCATGTAGTCATGTACACACAGATGTCTCGTAGTCATGTACACACAGATGTCACGTAGTCATGTACACACAGATGTCACGTAGTCATGTACACACAGATGTCACGTAGTCATGTACACACAGATGGCATGTAGTCATGTACACACAGATGTCTCGTAGTCATGTACACGCAGATGTCTCGTAGTCATGTACACACATATGTCACATGGTCATGTACACACAGATGTCACGTAGTCATGTACACACAGATGTTATGTAGTCATGTACATGCAGATGTCTCGTAGTCATGTACACGCATATGTCTCATAGTTGTGTACACGCAGATGTAATGTAGTCATGTACACGCAGATGTCTCATAGTCATGTACACACATATGTCTCGTAGTCAGGTACACATATATGTCACGTAGTCATGTACACACATATGTCACGTAGTCATGTGCACACAGATGTCACGTAGTCATGTACACACATATGTCACGTAGTCATGTACACACAGATGTCTCGAAGTCATGTACACACAGATGTCACGTAGTCATGTACACACATATGTCACGTAGTCATGTACACACAGATGTCACATAGTCATGTACACACAGATGGCATGTAGTCATGTACACACAGATGTCTCGTAGTCATGTACACGCAGATGTCTCGTAGTCATGTACACACATATGTCACGTAGTCATGTACACACAGATGTCACGTAGTCATGTACACACAGATGTCATGTAGTCATGTACATGCAGATGTCTCGTAGTCATGTACACGCAGATGTCTCATAGTTGTGTACACGCAGATGTCATGTAGTCATGTACATGCAGATGTCTCATAGTTGTGTACACGCATATATCATGTAGTCATGTACACGCAGATGTCTCATAGTCATGTACACACAGATGTCTCGTAGTCAGGTACACATAGATTTCACGTAGTCATGTACACACAGATGTCACGTATTCATGTACACACAGATGTCACGTAGTCATGTACAAATATATGTCACATAGTCATGTACATGCATATGTCTCGTAGTCATGTACACACAGATGCCTCGTAGTCATGTACACACAGATGTCTCGTAGTCATGTACACATAGATGTCACGTAGTCAGGTACACACAGATGTCACATAGTCATGTACATGTAGATGTCTCGTAGTCATGTACATACAGATGTCACATAGTCATGTACACATAGATGTCACGTAGTCAGGTACACACCGATGTCACGTAGTCATGTACACACAGATGTCACGTAGTCATGTACACACAGATGTCATGTAGTCATGTACATGCAGATGGCTCGTAGTCATGTACACGCAGATGTCTCATAGTTGTGTACACGCAGATGTCATGTAGTCATGTACACGCAGATGTCTCATAGTCATGTACACACAGATGTCTCGTAGTCAGGTACACATAGATGTCACGTAGTCATGTACACACAGATGTCATGTAGTCATGTACATGCAGATGTCTCGTAGTCATGTACACGCAGATGTCTCATAGTTGTGTACAGGCAGATGTCATGTAGTCATGTACATGCAAATGTCACGTAGTCATGTACACACAGATGTCATGTAGTCATGTACACACATATGTCATGTAGACATGTACACACATATGCCTCGTAGTCATGTACACACATATGTCACATAGTCATGTACACACAGATGTCTCGTAGTCATGTACACACAGATGTCACGTAGTCATGTACACACAGCTATCACATAGTCATGTACACACAGATGTCTCGTAGTCATGTACACGCAGATGTCTCGTAGTCATGTACACACAGATGTCACGTAGTCATGTACACACAGATGTCTCGTAGTCATGTACACGCAGATGTCATGTAGTCATGTACACGCAGATGTCTCATAGTCATGTACACACAGATGTCCCGTTGTCAGGTACACATAGATGTCACATAGTCATGTATACACAGATGTCACATAGTCATGTACACACAGATGTCACGTAGTCATGTACACATAGATGTCACGTAGTCATGTACATGCATATGTCTCGTAGTCATGTACACACATATGTCTCGTAGTCATGAACACACAGATGTCTCGTAGTCATGTACACACAGATGTCACGTAGTCATGTACACACAGATGTCATGTAGTCATGTACACACATATGCCTCGTAGTCATGTACACACAGATGTCACGTAGTCATGTACACACAGATGTCATGTAGTCATGTACACACAGATGTCACATAGTCATGTACACACATATGTCACGTAGTCATGTACACACAGATGTCATGTAGTCATGTACACACAGATGTCTCGTAGTCATGTACACACAGATGTCACGTAGTCATGTACACACAGATGTCATGTAGTCATGTACACACAGATGTCTCGTAGTCATGTACACGCAGATGTCTCGTAGTCATGTACACACATATGTCACATGGTCATGTACACACAGATGTCACGTAGTCATGTACACACAGATGTTATGTAGTCATGTACATGCAGATGTCTCGTAGTCATGTACACGCATATGTCTCATAGTTGTGTACACGCAGATGTAATGTAGTCATGTACACGCAGATGTCTCATAGTCATGTACACACATATGTCTCGTAGTCAGGTACACATAGATGTCACGTAGTCATGTACACACAGATGTCACGTAGTCATGTGCACACAGATGTCACGTAGTCATGTACACACATATGTCACGTAGTCATGTACACACAGATGTCTCGTAGTCATGTACACACAGATGTCACGTAGTCATGTACACACAGATGTCACGTAGTCATGTACACACATATGTCACGTAGTCATGTACACACAGATGGCATGTAGTCATGTACACACAGATGTCTCGTAGTCATGTACACGCAGATGTCTCGTAGTCATGTACACACATATGTCACGTAGTCATGTACACACAGATGTCACGTAGTCATGTACACACAGATGTCATGTAGTCATGTACATGCAGATGTCTCGTAGTCATGTACACGCAGATGTCTCATAGTCATGTACACACAGATGTCTCGTAGTCAGGTACACATAGATGTCACGTAGTCATGTACACACATATGTCATGTAGTCATGTACATGCAGATGTCTCGTAGTCATGTACACGCAGATGTCTCATAGTTGTGTACAGGCAGATGTCATGTAGTCATGTACATGCAAATGTCACGTAGTCATGTACACACAGATGTCATGTAGTCATGTACACACATATGTCATGTAGACACATATGTCATGTAGACATGTACACACATATGCCTCGTAGTCATGTACACACATATGTCACATAGTCATGTACACACAGATGTCTCGTAGTCATGTACACACAGATGTCACGTAGTCATGTACACACAGCTATCACATAGTCATGTACACACAGATGTCTCGTAGTCATGTACACGCAGATGTCTCGTAGTCATGTACACACATATGTCACGTAGTCATGTACACACAGATGTCTCGTAGTCATGTACACGCAGATGTCATGTAGTCATGTACACGCAGATGTCTCATAGTCATGTACACACAGATGTCCCGTTGTCAGGTACACATAGATGTCACATAGTCATGTATACACAGATGTCACATAGTCATGTACACACAGATGTCACGTAGTCATGTACACATAGATGTCACGTAGTCATGTACATGCAGATGTCTCGTAGTCATGTACACACAGATGCCTCGTAGTCATGTACACACAGATGTCTCATAGTCATGTACACACAGATGTCACGTAGTCAGGTACACACAGATGTCACGTAGTCATGTACACGTAGATGTCTCGTAGTCATGTACATGCAGATGTCTCATAGTCATGTACACATAGATGTCTCGTAGTCAGGTACACACCGATGTCACGTAGTCATGTACACACAGATGCCTCATAGTCATGTACACACAGATGTCTCGTAGTCATGTACACACAGATGTCTCATAGTCATGTATACACAGATGCCTCGTATTCATGTACACACAGATGCCTCGTAATCATGTACACACAGATGTCTCGTAGTCATGTACACACAGATGTCTCGTAGTCATGTACACACAGATGCCTCGTAGTCATGTACACACATATGTCATGTACACACAGATGCCTCGTAGTCATGTACACACATATGTCTCGTAGTCATGTACACACAGATGTCACGTAGTCATGTACACACAGATGCATCGTAGTCATGTACACGCAGATGTCTCGTAGTCATGTACACACAGATGTCATGTAGTCATGTACACACAGATGTCACATAGTCATGTACACACATATGTCACGTAGTCATGTACACACATGTCACGTAGTCATGTACACACAGATGTCATGTAGTCATGTACACACAGATGTCTCGTAGTCATGTACACACAGATGTCACGTAGTCATGTACACACAGATGTCATGTAGTCATGTACACACAGATGTCATGTACACACAGATGGCATGTAATCATGTACACACAGATGTCTCGTAGTCATGTACACGCAGATGTCTCGTAGTCATGTACACACATATGTCACATGGTCATGTACACACAGATGTCACGTAGTCATGTACACACAGATGTTATGTAGTCATGTACATGCAGATGTCTCGTAGTCATGTACACGCATATGTCTCATAGTTGTGTACACGCAGATGTAATGTAGTCATGTACACGCAGATGTCTCATAGTCATGTACACACATATGTCTCGTAGTCAGGTACACATAGATGTCACGTAGTCATGTACACACATATGTCACGTAGTCATGTGCACACAGATGTCACGTAGTCATGTACACACATATGTCACGTAGTCATGTACACACAGATGTCTCGTAGTCATGTACACACAGATGTCACGTAGTCATGTACACACAGATGTCACGTAGTCATGTACACACAGATGTCACGTAGTCATGTACACACAGATGGCATGTAGTCATGTACACACAGATGTCTCGTAGTCATGTACACGCAGATGTCTCGTAGTCATGTACACACATATGTCACGTAGTCATGTACACACAGATGTCACGTAGTCATGTACACACAGATGTCATGTAGTCATGTACATGCAGATGTCTCGTAGTCATGTACACGCAGATGTCTCATAGTTGTGTACACGCAGATGTCATGTAGTCATGTACATGCAGATGTCTCATAGTTGTGTACACGCATATGTCATGTAGTCATGTACACGCAGATGTCTCATAGTCATGTACACACAGATGTCTCGTAGTCAGGTACACATAGATGTCACGTAGTCATGTACACACAGATGTCACGTAGTCATGTACACACAGATGTCACGTAGTCATGTACACATATATGTCACATAGTCATGTACACGCAGATGTCTCGTAGTCATGTACACACAGATGTCTCATAGTCATGTACACATAGATGTCTCGTAGTCATGTACACACAGATGTCACATAGTCATGTACACACAGATGTCACGTAGTCATGTACACACAGATGTCACGTAGTCATGTACACACAGATGTCACGTAGTCATGTACACACAGATGTCATGTAGTCATGTACACGCAGATGTCTCGTAGTCATGTACACGCAGATGTCTCATAGTCATGTACACACAGATGTCTCGTAGTCATGTACACATAGATGTCACGTAGTCATGTACACACAGATGTCATGTAGTCATGTACATGCAGATGTCTCGTAGTCATGTACACGCAGATGTCTCATAGTTGTGTACAGCAGATGTCATGTAGTCATGTACACAATGTCACGTAGTCATGTACACACAGATGTCATGTAGTCATGTACACACAATGTCATGTAGCATGTACACACATATGCTCGTAGTCATGTACACACATATGTCACATAGTCATGTACACACAGATGTCTCGTAGTCATGTACACACAGATGTCACGTATCATCACACATTCCTAGTCATGTACACACAGATGTCTCGTAGTCATGTACACGCAGATGTCTCGTAGTCATGTACACCAGATGTCACGTAGTCATGTACACACAGATGTCTCGTAGTCATGTACACGCAGATGTCATGTAGTCATGTACACGCAGATGTCTCATAGTCATGTACACACAGATGTCCCGTTGTCAGGTACACATAGATGTCACATAGTCATGTATACACAGATGTCACATAGTCATGTACACACAGATGTCACGTAGTCATGTACACATAGATGTCACGTAGTCATGTACATGCAGATGTCTCGTAGTCATGTACACACAGATGCCTCGTAGTCATGTACACACAGATGTCTCATAGTCATGTACACACAGATGTCACGTAGTCAGGTACACACAGATGTCACGTAGTCATGTACACGTAGATGTCTCGTAGTCATGTACATGCAGATGTCTCATAGTCATGTACACATAGATGTCTCGTAGTCAGGTACACACCGATGTCACGTAGTCATGTACACACAGATGCCTCATAGTCATGTACACACAGATGTCTCGTAGTCATGTACACACAGATGTCTCATAGTCATGTATACACAGATGCCTCGTATTCATGTACACACAGATGCCTCGTAATCATGTACACACAGATGTCTCGTAGTCATGTACACACAGATGTCTCGTAGTCATGTACACACAGATGCCTCGTAGTCATGTACACACATATGTCATGTACACACAGATGCCTCGTAGTCATGTACACACATATGTCTCGTAGTCATGTACACACAGATGTCACGTAGTCATGTACACACAGATGCATCGTAGTCATGTACACGCAGATGTCTCGTAGTCATGTACACACAGATGCCTCGTAGTCATGTACACGCAGATGTCTCGTAGTCATGTACATGCAGATGTCTCGTAGTCATGTACACACAGATGCCTCGTAATCATGTACACACAGATGCCTCGTAGTCATGTACACACAGATGTCATGTAGTCATGTACACACAGATGTCACATAGTCATGTACACACATATGTCACGTAGTCATGTACACACATATGTCATGTAGTCATGTACACACAGATGTCTCGTAGTCATGTACACACAGATGTCACGTAGTCATGTACACACAGATGTCACGTAGTCATGTACACACAGATGTCACGTAGTCATGTACACACAGATGGCATGTAGTCATGTACACACAGATGTCTCGTAGTCATGTACACGCAGATGTCTCGTAGTCATGTACACACATATGTCACATGGTCATGTACACACAGATGTCACGTAGTCATGTACACACAGATGTTATGTAGTCATGTACATGCAGATGTCTCGTAGTCATGTACACGCATATGTCTCATAGTTGTGTACACGCAGATGTAATGTAGTCATGTACACGCAGATGTCTCATAGTCATGTACACACATATGTCTCGTAGTCAGGTACACATAGATGTCACGTAGTCATGTACACACAGATGTCACGTAGTCATGTGCACACAGATGTCACGTAGTCATGTACACACATATGTCACGTAGTCATGTACACACAGATGTCTCGTAGTCATGTACACACAGATGTCACGTAGTCATGTACACACAGATGTCACGTAGTCATGTACACACAGATGTCACGTAGTCATGTACACACAGATGGCATGTAGTCATGTACACACAGATGTCTCGTAGTCATGTACACGCAGATGTCTCGTAGTCATGTACACACATATGTCACGTAGTCATGTACACACAGATGTCACGTAGTCATGTACACACAGATGTCATGTAGTCATGTACATGCAGATGTCTCGTAGTCATGTACACGCAGATGTCTCATAGTTGTGTACACGCAGATGTCATGTAGTCATGTACATGCAGATGTCTCATAGTTGTGTACACGCATATGTCATGTAGTCATGTACACGCAGATGTCTCATAGTCATGTACACACAGATGTCTCGTAGTCAGGTACACATAGATGTCACGTAGTCATGTACACACAGATGTCACGTAGTCATGTACACACAGATGTCACGTAGTCATGTACACATATATGTCACATAGTCATGTACACGTAGATGTCTCGTAGTCATGTACATACAGATGTCTCATAGTCATGTACACATAGATGTCTCGTAGTCATGTACACACAGATGTCACATAGTCATGTACACATAGATGTCACGTAGTCAGGTACACACCGATGTCACGTAGTCATGTACACACAGATGTCACGTAGTCATGTACACACAGATGTCATGTAGTCATGTACATGCAGATGTCTCGTAGTCATGTACACGCAGATGTCTCATAGTTGTGTACACGCAGATGTCATGTAGTCATGTACACGCAGATGTCTCATAGTCATGTACACACAGATGTCTCGTAGTCAGGTACACATAGATGTCACGTAGTCATGTACACACAGATGTCATGTAGTCATGTACATGCAGATGTCTCGTAGTCATGTACACGCAGATGTCTCATAGTTGTGTACAGGCAGATGTCATGTAGTCATGTACATGCAAATGTCACGTAGTCATGTACACACAGATGTCATGTAGTCATGTACACACATATGTCATGTAGACACATATGTCATGTAGACATGTACACACATATGCCTCGTAGTCATGTACACACATATGTCACATAGTCATGTACACACAGATGTCTCGTAGTCATGTACACACAGATGTCACGTAGTCATGTACACACAGCTATCACATAGTCATGTACACACAGATGTCTCGTAGTCATGTACACGCAGATGTCTCGTAGTCATGTACACACAGATGTCACGTAGTCATGTACACACAGATGTCTCGTAGTCATGTACACGCAGATGTCATGTAGTCATGTACACGCAGATGTCTCATAGTCATGTACACACAGATGTCCCGTTGTCAGGTACACATAGATGTCACATAGTCATGTATACACAGATGTCACATAGTCATGTACACACAGATGTCACGTAGTCATGTACACATAGATGTCACGTAGTCATGTACATGCAGATGTCTCGTAGTCATGTACACACAGATGCCTCGTAGTCATGTACACACAGATGTCTCATAGTCATGTACACACAGATGTCACGTAGTCAGGTACACACAGATGTCACGTAGTCATGTACACATAGATGTCTCGTAGTCATGTACATGCAGATGTCTCATAGTCATGTACACATAGATGTCTCGTAGTCAGGTACACACCGATGTCACGTAGTCATGTACACACAGATGCCTCGTAGTCATGTACACACAGATGTCATGTACACACAGATGCCTCGTAGTCATGTACACACATATGTCTCGTAGTCATGTACACACAGATGTCTCGTAGTCATGTACACACAGATGTCACGTAGTCATGTACACACAGATGCATCGTAGTCATGTACACGCAGATGTCTCGTAGTCATGTACACACAGATGCCTCGTAGTCATGTACACGCAGATGTCTCGTAGTCATGTACATGCAGATGTCTCGTAGTCATGTACACACAGATGCCTCGTAATCATGTACACACAGATGCCTCGTAGTCATGTACACACAGATGTCATGTAGTCATGTACACACAGATGTCACATAGTCATGTACACACATATGTCACGTAGTCATGTACACACATATGTCATGTAGTCATGTACACACAGATGTCTCGTAGTCATGTACACACAGATGTCACGTAGTCATGTACACACAGATGTCATGTAGTCATGTACACACAGATGTCACGTAGTCATGTACACACAGATGGCATGTAGTCATGTACACACAGATGTCTCGTAGTCATGTACACGCAGATGTCTCGTAGTCATGTACACACATATGTCACATGGTCATGTACACACATATGTCACGTAGTCATGTACACACAGATGTTATGTAGTCATGTACATGCAGATGTCTCGTAGTCATGTACACGCATATGTCTCATAGTTGTGTACACGCAGATGTAATGTAGTCATGTACACGCAGATGTCTCATAGTCATGTACACACATATGTCTCGTAGTCAGGTACACATAGATGTCACGTAGTCATGTACACACAGATGTCACGTAGTCATGTGCACACAGATGTCACGTAGTCATGTACACACATATGTCACGTAGTCATGTACACACAGATGTCTCGTAGTCATGTACACACAGATGTCACGTAGTCATGTACACACAGATGTCACGTAGTCATGTACACACAGATGTCATGTAGTCATGTACATGCAGATGTCTCGTAGTCATGTACACGCAGATGTCTCATAGTTGTGTACACGCAGATGTCATGTAGTCATGTACATGCAGATGTCTCATAGTTGTGTACACGCATATGTCATGTAGTCATGTACACGCAGATGTCTCATAGTCATGTACACACAGATGTCACGTAGTCATGTACACACAGATGTCACGTAGTCATGTACACATATATGTCACATAGTCATGTACATGCATATGTCTCGTAGTCATGTACACACAGATGCCTCGTAGTCATGTACACACATATGTCTCGTAGTCATGTACACATAGATGTCACGTAGTCAGGTACACACAGATGTCACATAGTCATGTACACGTAGATGTCTCGTAGTCATGTACATACAGATGTCTCATAGTCATGTACACACAGATGTCACATAGTCATGTACACATAGATGTCACGTAGTCAGGTACACACCGATGTCACGTAGTCAGGTACACACCGATGTCACGTAGTCATGTACACACAGATGTCACGTAGTCATGTACACACAGATGTCATGTAGTCATGTACATGCAGATGTCTCGTAGTCATGTACACGCAGATGTCTCATAGTTGTGTACACGCAGATGTCATGTAGTCATGTACACGCAGATGTCTCATAGTCATGTACACACAGATGTCTCGTAGTCAGGTACACATAGATGTCACGTAGTCATGTACACACATATGTCATGTAGTCATGTACATGCAGATGTCTCGTAGTCATGTACACGCAGATGTCTCATAGTTGTGTACAGGCAGATGTCATGTAGTCATGTACATGCAAATGTCACGTAGTCATGTACACACAGATGTCATGTAGTCATGTACACCACACATATGTCATGTAGACATGTACACACATATGCCTCGTAGTCATGTACACACATATGTCACATAGTCATGTACACACAGATGTCTCGTAGTCATGTACACACAGATGTCACGTAGTCATGTACACACAGCTATCAC
The DNA here is from genome assembly GCA_014843695.1 of Archivesica marissinica. Taxonomy (NCBI): domain Eukaryota; kingdom Metazoa; phylum Mollusca; class Bivalvia; order Venerida; family Vesicomyidae; genus Archivesica; species Archivesica marissinica. The sequence goes on from CM026402.1 coordinate 337,302, forward strand.
ATAGTCATGTACACACAGATGTCTCGTAGTCATGTACACGCAGATGTCTCGTAGTCATGTACACACAGATGTCACGTAGTCATGTACACACAGATGTCTCGTAGTCATGTACACGCAGATGTCATGTAGTCATGTACACGCAGATGTCTCATAGTCATGTACACACAGATGTCCCGTTGTCAGGTACACATAGATGTCACATAGTCATGTATACACAGATGTCACATAGTCATGTACACACAGATGTCACGTAGTCATGTACACATAGATGTCACGTAGTCATGTACATGCAGATGTCTCGTAGTCATGTACACACAGATGCCTCGTAGTCATGTACACACAGATGTCTCATAGTCATGTACACACAGATGTCACGTAGTCAGGTACACACAGATGTCACGTAGTCATGTACACGTAGATGTCTCGTAGTCATGTACATGCAGATGTCTCATAGTCATGTACACATAGATGTCTCGTAGTCAGGTACACACCGATGTCACGTAGTCATGTACACACAGATGCCTCATAGTCATGTACACACAGATGTCTCGTAGTCATGTACACACAGATGTCTCATAGTCATGTATACACAGATGCCTCGTATTCATGTACACACAGATGCCTCGTAATCATGTACACACAGATGTCTCGTAGTCATGTACACACAGATGTCTCGTAGTCATGTACACACAGATGCCTCGTAGTCATGTACACACAGATGTCATGTACACACAGATGCCTCGTAGTCATGTACACACATATGTCTCGTAGTCATGTACACACAGATGTCACGTAGTCATGTACACACAGATGCATCGTAGTCATGTACACGCAGATGTCTCGTAGTCATGTACACACAGATGCCTCGTAGTCATGTACACGCAGATGTCTCGTAGTCATGTACACGCAGATGTCTCGTAGTCATGTACACACAGATGTCATGTACACACAGATGCCTCGTAGTCATGTACACACAGATGTCTCGTAGTCATGTACACACAGATGTCTCGTAGTCATGTACACACAGATGCACGTAGTCATGTACACGCAGATGTCCCGTAGTCATGTACATGCAGATGTCTCGTAGTCATGTACACACAGATGTCTCATAGTCATGTACACACAGATGTCTCGTAGTCATGTACACACAGATGCCTCATAGTCATGTACACACAGATGTCTCGTAGTCATGTACACACAGATGCCTCGTAGTCATGTACACACAGATGTCACGTAGTCATGTACACACAGATGTCACGTAGTCATGTACACACAGATGTCTCGTAGTCATGTACACACAGATGTCACGTAGTCATGTACACACAGATGTCTCGTAGTCATGTACACACAGATGTCTCGTAGTCATGTACACACAGATGTCACGTAGTCATGTACACACAGATGTCACGTAGTCATGTACACACATATGCCTCGTAGTCATGTACACACAGATGTCACGTAGTCATGTACACACATATGTCATGTAGTCATGTACACACAGATGTCACATAGTCATGTACACACAGATGTCACGTAGTCATGTACACACAGATGTCATGTAGTCATGTACACACAGATGTCTCGTAGTCATGTACACACAGATGTCACGTAGTCATGTACACACAGATGTCACGTAGTCATGTACACACAGATGGCATGTAGTCATGTACACACAGATGTCTCGTAGTCATGTACACGCAGATGTCTCGTAGTCATGTACACACATATGTCACATGGTCATGTACACACAGATGTCACGTAGTCATGCACACACAGATGTTATGTAGTCATGTACATGCAGATGGCTCGTAGTCATGTACACGCATATGTCTCATAGTTGTGTACACGCAGATGTAATGTAGTCATGTACACGCAGATGTCTCATAGTCATGTACACACATATGTCTCGTAGTCAGGTACACATAGATGTCACGTAGTCATGTACACACAGATGTCACGTAGTCAGGTACACACAGATGTCACGTAGTCATGTACACGTAGATGTCTCGTAGTCATGTACATGCAGATGTCTCATAGTCATGTACACATAGATGTCTCGTAGTCAGGTACACACCGATGTCACGTAGTCATGTACACACAGATGCCTCATAGTCATGTACACACAGATGTCTCGTAGTCATGTACACACAGATGTCTCATAGTCATGTATACACAGATGCCTCGTATTCATGTACACACAGATGCCTCGTAATCATGTACACACAGATGTCTCGTAGTCATGTACACACAGATGTCTCGTAGTCATGTACACACAGATGCCTCGTAGTCATGTACACACAGATGTCATGTACACACAGATGCCTCGTAGTCATGTACACACATATGTCTCGTAGTCATGTACACACAGATGTCACGTAGTCATGTACACACAGATGCATCGTAGTCATGTACACGCAGATGTCTCGTAGTCATGTACACACAGATGCCATGTAGTCATGTACACGCAGATGTCTCGTAGTCATGTACATGCAGATGTCTCGTAGTCATGTACACACAGATGCCTCGTAATCATGTACACACAGATGCCTCGTAGTCATGTACACACAGATGTTTCGTAGTCATGTACACACAGATGCCTCGTAGTCATGTACACACAGATGTCACGTAGTCATGTACACGCAGATGTCCCGTAGTCATGTACATGCAGATGTCTCGTAGTCATGTACACACAGATGTCTCATAGTCATGTACACACAGATGTCTCGTAGTCATGTACACACAGATGCCTCATAGTCATGTACACACAGATGTCTCGTAGTCATGTACACACAGATGCCTCGTAGTCATGTACACACAGATGTCATGTAGTCATGGACACGCAGATGTCACGTAGTCATGTACATGCATATGTCTCGTAGTCATGTACACACAAATGTCTCGTAGTCATGTACACACAGATGTCTCGTAGTCATGTACACACAGATGTCTCGTAGTCATGTACACACAGATGTCACGTAGTCATGTGCACACAGATGTCACGTAGTCATGTACACACATATGTCACGTAGTCATGTACACACAGATGTCACGTAGTCATGTACACACAGATGTCACGTAGTCATGTACACACAGATGGCATGTAGTCATGTACACACAGATGTCTCGTAGTCATGTACACGCAGATGTCTCGTAGTCATGTACACACATATGTCACGTAGTCATGTACACACAGATGTCACGTAGTCATGTACACACAGATGTCATGTAGTCATGTACATGCAGATGTCTCGTAGTCATGTACACGCAGATGTCTCATAGTTGTGTACACGCATATGTCATGTAGTCATGTACACGCAGATGTATCATAGTCATGTACACACAGATGTCACGTAGTCATGTACACACATATGTCACGTAGTCATGTACACACATATGTCACGTAGTCATGTACACACAGATGTCACGTAGTCATGTACACACATATGTCACGTAGTCATGTACACACATATGTCACGTAGTCATGTACACACATATGTCACGTAGTCATGTACACACATATGTCACATAGTCATGTACGCACAAATGTCACATAGTCATGTACACATAGATGTCACGTAGTCATGTACATGCAGATGTCTCGTAGTCATGTACACACAGATGCCTCGTAGTCATGTACACACAGATGTCTCGTAGTCATGTACACATATATGTCACGTAGTCAGGTACACACAGATGTCACGTAGTCATGTACACGTAGATGTCTCGTAGTCATGTACATGCAGATGTCTCATAGTCATGTACACATAGATGTCTCATAGTCATGTACACACAGATGTCACGTAGTCATGTACACATATATGTCACGTAGTCAGCTACACACATATGTCACGTAGTCATGTACACACAGATGCCTCGTAGTCATGTACATACAGATGTCTCGTAGTCATGTACACGCAGATGTCACGTAGTCATGTACACGCAGATGTCTCGTAGTCATGTACACACAGATGCCTCGTAGTCATGTACACACAGATGTCTCGTAGTCATGTACACACAGATGCCTCGTAGTCATGTACACACAGATGTCACGTAGTCATGTACATGCAGATGTCACGTAGTCATGTACATGCAGATGTCTCGTAGTCATGTACACACATATGTCTCGTAGTCATGTACACACAGATGTCTCGTAGTCATGTACACACAGATGTCACGTAGTCATGTACACACAGATGTCATGTAGTCATGTACACACATATGCCTCGTAGTCATGTACACACAGATGTCACGTAGTCATGTACACACAGATGTCATGTAGTCATGTACACACAGATGTCACATAGTCATGTACACACAGATGTCACGTAGTCATGTACACACAGATGTCATGTAGTCATGTACACACAGATGTCACGTAGTCATGTACACACAGATGTCACGTAGTCATGTACACACAGATGTCACGTAGTCATGTACACACATATGGCATGTAGTCATGTACACACAGATGTCTCGTAGTCATGTACACGCAGATGTCTCGTAGTCATGAACACACATATGTCACATGGTCATGTACACACAGATGTCACGTAGTCATGTACACACAGATGTTATGTAGTCATGTACATGCAGATGTCTCGTAGTCATGTACACGCATATGTCTCATAGTTGTGTACACGCAGATGTAATGTAGTCATGTACACGCAGATGTCTCATAGTCATGTACACACATATGTCTCGTAGTCAGGTACACATAGATGTCACGTAGTCATGTACACACAGATGTCACGTAGTCATGTGCACACAGATGTCACGTAGTCATGTACACACATATGTCACGTAGTCATGTACACACAGATGTCTCGTAGTCATGTACACACAGATGTCACGTAGTCATGTACACACAGATGTCACGTAGTCATGTACACACAGATGTCACGTAGTCATGTACACACATATGGCATGTAGTCATGTACACACAGATTTCTCGTAGTCATGTACACGCAGATGTCTCGTAGTCATGTACACACAGATGTCACGTAGTCATGTACACACATATGTCACGTAGTCATGTACACACAGATGTCACGTAGTCATGTACACACAGATGTCATGTAGTCATGTACATGCAGATGTCTCGTAGTCATGTACACGCAGATGTCTCATAGTTGTGTACATGCAGATGTCATGTAGTCATGTACATGCAGATGTCTCATAGTTGTGTACACGCATATGTCATGTAGTCATGTACACGCAGATGTCTCATAGTCATGTACACACAGATGTCTCGTAGTCAGGTACACATAGATGTCACGTAGTCATGTACACACAGATGTCACGTAGACATGTACACACAGATGTCACGTAGTCATGTACACATATATGTCACATAGTCATGTACATGCAGATGTCTCGTAGTCATGTAACACAGATGCCTCGTAGTCATGTACACACAGATGCCTCGTAGTCATGTACACACAGATGTCTCGTAGTCATGTACACATAGATGTCACGTAGTCAGGTACACACAGATGTCACATAGTCATGTACACGTAGATGTCTCGTAGTCATGTACATACAGATGTCTCATAGTCATGTACACACAGATGGCATGTAGTCATGTACACACAGATGTCTCGTAGTCATGTACACGCAGATGTCTCGTAGTCATGTACACACATATGTCACGTAGTCATGTACACACAGATGTCACGTAGTCATGTACACACAGATGTCATGTAGTCATGTACATGCAGATGTCTCGTAGTCATGTACAGCAGATGTCTCATAGTTGTGTACACGCATATGTCATGTAGTCATGTACACGCAGATGTATCATAGTCATGTACACACAGATGTCACGTAGTCATGTACACACAGATGCCGTAGTCATGTACACACAATGTCACGTAGTCATGTACACACATATGTCACGTAGTCATGTACACACATATGTCACGTAGTCATGTACACACATATGTCACATAGTCATGTACGCACAAATGTCACATAGTCATGTACACATAGATGTCACGTAGTCATGTACATGCAGATGTCTCGTAGTCATGTACACACAGATGCCTCGTAGTCATGTACACACAGATGTCTCGTAGTCATGTACACATATATGTCACGTAGTCAGGTACACACAGATGTCACGTAGTCATGTACACGTAGATGTCTCGTAGTCATGTACATGCAGATGTCTCATAGTCATGTACACATAGATGTCTCATAGTCATGTACACACAGATGTCACGTAGTCATGTACACATATATGTCACGTAGTCAGCTACACACATGTCACGTAGTCATGTACACACAGATGCCTCGTAGTCATGTACACACAGATGTCACGTAGTCATGTACACGCAGATGTCACGTAGTCATGTACACGCAGATGTCTCGTAGTCATGTACACACAGATGTCTCGTAGTCATGTACACACAGATGTCTCGTAGTCATGTACACACAGATGCCTCGTAGTCATGTACACACAGATGTCTCGTAGTCATGTACACACAGATGCCTCGTAGTCATGTACACACAGATGTCACGTAGTCATGTACACGCAGATGTCACGTAGTCATGTACATGCAGATGTCTCGTAGTCATGTACACACAAATGTCTCGTAGTCATGTACACACAGATGTCTCGTAGTCATGTACACACAGATGTCTCGTAGTCATGTACACACAGATGTCACGTAGTCATGTACACACAGATGTCATGTAGTCATGTACACACATATGCCTCGTAGTCATGTACACACAGATGTCACGTAGTCATGTACACACAGATGTCATGTAGTCATGTACACACAGATGTCACATAGTCATGTACACACAGATGTCACGTAGTCATGTACACACAGATGTCATGTAGTCATGTACACACATATGTCTCGTAGTCATGTACACACAGATGTCACGTAGTCATGTACACACAGATGTCACGTAGTCATGTACACACAGATGTCACGTAGTCATGTACACACATATGGCATGTAGTCATGTACACACAGATGTCTCGTAGTCATGTACACGCAGATGTCTCGTAGTCATGTACACACATATGTCACATGGTCATGTACACACAGATGTCACGTAGTCATGTACACACAGATGTTATGTAGTCATGTACATGCAGATGTCTCGTAGTCATGTACACGCATATGTCTCATAGTTGTGTACACGCAGATGTAATGTAGTCATGTACACGCAGATGTCTCATAGTCATGTACACACATATGTCTCGTAGTCAGGTACACATAGATGTCACGTAGTCATGTACACACAGATGTCACGTAGTCATGTGCACACAGATGTCACGTAGTCATGTACACACATATGTCACGTAGTCATGTACACACAGATGTCTCGTAGTCATGTACACACAGATGTCACGTAGTCATGTACACACAGATGTCACGTAGTCATGTACACACAGATGTCACGTAGTCATGTACACACAGATGGCATGTAGTCATGTACACACAGATGTCTCGTAGTCATGTACACGCAGATGTCTCGTAGTCATGTACACACATATGTCACGTAGTCATGTACACACAGATGTCACGTAGTCATGTACACACAGATGTCATGTAGTCATGTACATGCAGATGTCTCGTAGTCATGTACACGCAGATGTCTCATAGTTGTGTACACGCAGATGTCATGTAGTCATGTACATGCAGATGTCTCATAGTTGTGTACACGCATATGTCATGTAGTCATGTACACGCAGATGTCTCATAGTCATGTACACACAGATGTCTCGTAGTCAGGTACACATAGATGTCATGTAGTCATGTACACACAGATGTCACGTAGTCATGTACACACAGATGTCACGTAGTCATGTAAACATATATGTCACATAGTCATGTACATGCAGATGTCTCGTAATCATGTACACACAGATGCCTCGTAGTCATGTACACACATATGTCTCGTAGTCATGTACACATAGATGTCACGTAGTCAGGTACACACAGATGTCACATAGTCATGTACACGTAGATGTCTCGTAGTCATGTACATACAGATGTCTCATAGTCATGTACACATAGATGTCATGTAGTCATGTACACACAGATGTCTCGTAGTCATGTACACACAGATGTCACGTAGTCATGTACAAACAGATGTCACGTAGTCATGTACACACAGATGTCACGTAGTCATGTACACACATATGGCATGTAGTCATGTACACACTGATGTCTCGTAGTCATGTACACGCAGATGTCTCGTAGTCATGTATACACATATGTCACATGGTCATGTACACACAGATGTCACGTAGTCATGTACACACAGATGTTATGTAGTCATGTACATGCAGATGTCTCGTAGTCATGTACACGCATATGTCTCATAGTTGTGTACACGCAGATGTAATGTAGTCATGTACACGCAGATGTCTCATAGTCATGTACACACATATGTCTCGTAGTCAGGTACACATAGATGTCACGTAGTCATGTACACACAGATGTCACGTAGTCATGTGCACACAGATGTCACGTAGTCATGTACACACATATGTCACGTAGTCATGTACACACAGATGTCTCGTAGTCATGTACACACAGATGTCACGTAGTCATGTACACACAGATGTCACGTAGTCATGTACACACAGATGTCACGTAGTCATGTACACACAGATAGCATGTAGTCATGTACACACAGATGTCTCGTAGTCATGTACACGCAGATGTCTCGTAGTCATGTACACACATATGTCACGTAGTCATGTACACACATATGTCACGTAGTCATGTACACACAGATGTCATGTAGTCATGTACATGCAGATGTCTCGTAGTCATGTACACGCAGATGTCTCATAGTTGTGTACACGCAGATGTCATGTAGTCATGTACATGCAGATGTCTCATAGTTGTGTACACGCATATGTCATGTAGTCATGTACACGCAGATGTCTCATAGTCATGTACACACAGATGTCTCGTAGTCAGGTACACATAGATGTCACGTAGTCATGTACACACAGATGTCACGTAGTCATGTACACACAGATGTCACGTAGTCATGTAAACATATATGTCACATAGTCATGTACATGCAGATGTCTCGTAGTCATGTACACACAGATGCCTCGTAGTCATGTACACACATATGTCTCGTAGTCATGTACACATAGATGTCACGTAGTCAGGTACACACAGATGTCACATAGTCATGTACACGTAGATGTCTCGTAGTCATGTACATACAGATGTCTCATAGTCATGTACACATAGATGTCTCGTAGTCATGTACACACAGATGTCACATAGTCATGTACACATAGATGTCACGTAGTCAGGTACACACCGATGTCACGTAGTCATGTACACACAGATGTCACGTAGTCATGTACACACATATGTCATGTAGTCATGTACATGCAGATGTCTCGTAGTCATGTACACGCAGATGTCTCATAGTTGTGTACACGCAGATGTCATGTAGTCATGTACACGCAGATGTCTCATAGTCATGTACACACAGATGTCTCGTAGTCAGGTACACATAGATGTCACGTAGTCATGTACACACAGATGTCATGTAGTCATGTACATGCAGATGTCTCGTAGTCATGTACACGCAGATGTCTCATAGTTGTGTACAGGCAGATGTCATGTAGTCATGTACATGCAAATGTCACGTAGTCATGTACACACAGATGTCATGTAGTCATGTACACACAGATGTCATGTAGACATGTACACACATATGCCTCGTAGTCATGTACACACATATGTCACATAGTCATGTACACACAGATGTCTCGTAGTCATGTACACACAGATGTCACGTAGTCATGTACACACAGATGTCACGTAGTCATGTACACACAGCTATCACATAGTCATGTACACACAGATGGCATGTAGTCATGTACACACAGATGTCTCGTAGTCATGTACACGCAGATGTCTCGTAGTCATGTACACACAGATTGTCACGTAGTCATGTACACACAGATGTCTCGTAGTCATGTACACGCAGATGTCTCATAGTCATGTACACACAGATGTCCCGTTGTCAGGTACACATAGATGTCACATAGTCATGTATACACAGATGTCACATAGTCATGTACACACAGATGCCTCGTAATCATGTACACACAGATGTCTCGTAGTCATGTACACACAGATGTCTCGTAGTCATGTACACACAGATGCCTCGTAGCCATGTACACACAGATGTCATGTACACACAGATGCCTCGTAGTCATGTACACACATATGTCTCGTAGTCATGTACACACAGATGTCACGTAGTCATGTACACACAGATGCATCGTAGTCATGTACACGCAGATGTCTCGTAGTCATGTACACACAGATGCCTCGTAGTCATGTACACGCAGATGTCTCGTAGTCATGTACATGCAGATGTCTCGTAGTCATGTACACACAAATGCCTCGTAATCATGTACACACATATGCCTCGTAGTCATGTACACACAGATGTTTCGTAGTCATGTACACACATATGCCTCATAGTCATGTACACACAGATGTCACGTAGTCATGTACACGCAGATGTCCCGTAGTCATGTACATGCAGATGTCTCGTAGTCATGTACACACATATGTCTCATAGTCATGTACACACATATGTCTCGTAGTCATGTACACACAGATGCCTCATAGTCATGTACACACAGATGTCTCGTAGTCATGTACACACAGATGTCTCATAGTCATGTACACGCAGATGTCATGTAGTCATGTACACGCAGATGTCTCATAGTCATGTACACACAGATGTTCCGTTGTCAGGTACACATAGATGTCACATAGTCATGTATACACAGATGTCACATAGTCATGTACACACAGATGTCACGTAGTCATGTACACATAGATGTCACGTAGTCATGTACATGCAGATGTCTCGTAGTCATGTACACACAGATGCCTCGTAGTCATGTACACACAGATGTCTCATAGTCATGTACACACAGATGTCACGTAGTCAGGTACACACAGATGTCACGTAGTCATGTACACGTAGATGTCTCGTAGTCATGTACATGCATATGTCTCATAGTCATGTACACATAGATGTCTCGTAGTCAGGTACACACCGATGTCACGTAGTCATGTACACACAGATGCCTCATAGTCATGTACACACAGATGTCTCGTAGTCATGTACACACAGATGTCTCATAGTCATGTATACACAGATGCCTCGTATTCATGTACACACAGATGCCTCGTAATCATGTACACACAGATGTCTCGTAGTCATGTACACACATATGTCTCGTAGTCATGTACACACATATGCCTCGTAGTCATGTACACACAGATGTCATGTACACACAGATGCCTCGTAGTCATGTACACACATATGTCTCGTAGTCATGTACACACAGATGTCACGTAGTCATGTACACACAGATGCATCATAGTCATGTACACGCAGATGTCTCGTAGTCATGTACACACAGATGCCTCGTAGTCATGTACACGCAGATGTCTCGTAGTCATGTACATGCAGATGACTCGTAGTCATGTACACACAGATGCCTCGTAATCATGTACACACAGATGCCTCGTAGTCATGTACACACAGATGTTTCGTAGTCATGTACACACAGATGCCTCGTAGTCATGTACACACAGATGTCACGTAGTCATGTACACGCAGATGTCCCGTAGTCATGTACATGCAGATGTCTCGTAGTCATGTACACACAGATGTCTCATAGTCATGTACACACATATGTCTCGTAGTCAGGTACACATAGATGTCACGTAGTCATGTACACACAGATGTCACGTAGTCGTGTGCACACAGATGTCACGTAGTCATGTACACACATATGTCACGTAGTCATGTACACACAGATGTCTCGTAGTCATGTACACACAGATGTCACGTAGTCATGTACACACAGATGTAACGTAGTCATGTACACACAGATGTCACGTAGTCATGTACACACAGATAGCATGTAGTCATGTACACACAGATGTCTCGTAGTCATGTACACGCAGATGTCTCGTAGTCATGTACACACATATGTCACGTAGTCATGTACACACAGATGTCACGTAGTCATGTACACACAGATGTCATGTAGTCATGTACATGCAGATGTCTCGTAGTCATGTACACGCAGATGTCTCATAGTTGTGTACACGCAGATGTCATGTAGTCATGTACATGCAGATGTCTCATAGTTGTGTACACGCATATGTCATGTAGTCATGTACACGCAGATGTCTCATAGTCATGTACACACAGATGTCTCGTAGTCAGGTACACATAGATGTCACGTAGTCATGTACACACAGATGTCACGTAGTCATGTACACACAGATGTCACGTAGTCATGTAAACATATATGTCACATAGTCATGTACATGCAGATGTCTCGTAGTCATGTACACACAGATGCCTCGTAGTCATGTACACACATATGTCTCGTAGTCATGTACACATAGATGTCACGTAGTCAGGTACACACAGATGTCACATAGTCATGTACACGTAGATGTCTCGTAGTCTTGTACATACAGATGTCTCATAGTCATGTACACATAGATGTCTCGTAATCATGTACACACAGATGTCACATAGTCATGTACACATAGATGTCACGTAGTCAGGTACACACCGATGTCACGTAGTCATGTACACACATATGTCACGTAGTCATGTACACACATATGTCATGTAGTCATGTACATGCAGATGTCTCGTAGTCATGTACACGCAGATGTCTCATAGTTGTGTACACGCAGATGTCATGTAGTCATGTACACGCAGATGTCTCATAGTCATGTACACACAGATGTCTCGTAGTCATGTACACGCAGATGTCTCATAGTTGTGTACAGGCAGATGTCATGTAGTCATGTACATGCAAATGTCACGTAGTCATGTACACACAGATGTCATGTAGTCATGTACACACAGATGTCATGTAGACATGTACACACATATGCCTCGTAGTCATGTACACACATATGTCACATAGTCATGTACACACAGATGTCTCGTAGTCATGTACACACAGATGTCACGTAGTCATGTACACACAGATGTCACGTAGTCATGTACACACAGATGTCACGTAGTCATGTACACACAGCTATCACATAGTCATGTACACACAGATGGCATGTAGTCATGTACACACAGATGTCTCGTAGTCATGTACACGCAGATGTCTCGTAGTCATGTACACACAGATTGTCACGTAGTCATGTACACACAGATGTCTCGTAGTCATGTACACGCAGATGTCTCATAGTCATGTACACACAGATGTCCCGTTGTCAGGTACACATAGATGTCACATAGTCATGTATACACAGATGTCACATAGTCATGTACACACAGATGTCACGTAGTCATGTACACATAGATGTCACGTAGTCATGTACATGCAGATGTCTCGTAGTCATGTACACACAGATGCCTCGTAGTCATGTACACACAGATGTCTCATAGTCATGTACACACAGATGTCACGTAGTCAGGTACACACAGATGTCACGTAGTCATGTACACGTAGATGTCTCGTAGTCATGTACATGCAGATGTCTCATAGTCATGTACACATAAATGTCTCGTAGTCAGGTACACACCGATGTCACGTAGTCATGTACACACAGATGCCTCATAGTCATGTACACACAGATGTCTCGTAGTCATGTACACACAGATGTCTCATAGTCATGTATACACAGATGCCTCGTATTCATGTACACACAGATGCCTCGTAATCATGTACACACAGATGTCTCGTAGTCATGTACACACAGATGTCTCGTAGTCATGTACACACAGATGCCTCGTAGTCATGTACACACAGATGTCATGTACACACAGATGCCTCGTAGTCATGTACATACATATGTCTCGTAGTCATGTACACACAGATGTCACGTAGTCATGTACACACAGATGCATCGTAGTCATGTACACGCAGATGTCTCGTAGTCATGTACACACAGATGCCTCGTAGTCATGTACACGCCGATGTCTCGTAGTCATGTACATGCAGATGTCTCGTAGTCATGTACACACAGATGCCTCGTAATCATGTACACACAGATGCCTCGTAGTCATGTACACACAGATGTTTCGTAGTCATGTACACACAGATGCCTCGTAGTCATGTACACACATATGTCACGTAGTCATGTACACGCAGATGTCCCGTAGTCATGTACAGGCAGATGTCTCGTAGTCATGTACACACAGATGTCTCATAGTCATGTACACACAGATGTCTCGTAGTCATGTACACACAGATGCCTCATAGTCATGTAAACACAGATGTCTCGTAGTCATGTACACACAGATGCCTCGTAGTCATGTACACACAGATGTCACGTAGTCATGTACACGCAGATGTCCCGTAGTCATGTACACACAGATGTCTCATAGTCATGTACACACATATGTCTCGTAGTCATGTACACACAGATGCCTCGTAGTCATGTACACACAGATGTCATGTAGTCATGTACACGCAGATGTCACGTAGTCATGTACATGCAGATGTCTCGTAGTCATGTACACACAAATGTCTCGTAGTCATGTACACACAGATGTCTCGTAGTCATGTACACACAGATGTCTCGTAGTCATGTACACACATATGTCACGTAGTCATGTACACGCAGATGTCACGTAGTCATGTACATGCAGATGTCTCGTAGTCATGTACACACAGATGTCACATAGTCATGTACACACATATGTCACGTAGTCATGTATACGCATATGTCACGTAGTCATGTAAACACATATGTCATGTAGTCATGTACACACATATGCCTCGTAGTCATGTACACACATATATCACGTAGTCATGTACACACATATGTCACGTAGTCATGTACACACATATGTCACATAGTCATGTACACACATATGTCACGTAGTCATGTACACACAGATGTCACATAGTCATGTACACACAGATGTCTCGTAGTCATGTACACGCAGATGTCTCGTAGTCATGTACACACAGATGTCACATAGTCATGTACATGCAGATGTCTCGTAGTCATGTACACACAGATGTCACGTAGTCATGTACACACAGATGTCACGTAGTCATGTACACACAGATGTCTCATAGTCATGTACACGCAGATGTCTCGTAGTCGTGTACACACAGATGTCACGTAGCCATGTACACACAGATGTCACATAGTCATGTACACACAGATGTCATGTAGTCATGTACACACAGATGTCTTGTAGTCATGTACACGCAGATGTCTCGTAGTCATGTACACACAAATGTCATGTAGTCATATACACACAGATGTCTCGTAGTTGTGTACACGCAGATGTCATGTAGTCATGTACACACAGATGTCTCGTAGTTGTGTACACACAGATGTCATGTAGTCATGTACACACAGATGTCATGTAGTCATGTACACGCATATGTCTCGTAGTCATGTACACGCAGATGCCTCGTAGTCATGTACATGCAGATGTCTCATAGTTGTGTACACACAGATGTCACATAGTCATGTACACGCAGATGTCTCGTAGTTGTGTACACACAGATGCCTCGTAGTAATGTACACGCAGATGTCATGTAGTCATGTACACACATATGTCATGTAGTCATGTACACACAGATGTCTCGTAGTTGTGTACACGCAGATGTATCGTAGTTGTGTACATGCAGATGTCTCGTAGTTGTGTACACGCAGATGTCTCGTAGTCATGTACACGCAGATGTCTCGTAGTTGTGTACACGTAGATGTCTCGTAGTCATGTACACACATATGTCTATAACATAATGATATGTTATGCACAAATGATTATCCGTTAGCCACAACACTCTGTCCATTAACCCCAAGATCAAACTTTAAAACTAAACTCCATTCCCAACCGTTACTCAGACATTACTTGTGGGTCATCAAACTACAGTGAAACCTGTGTTAGTGGTCACCTCTATTAAGCAGCCAACCTGCATTAAGCAGCCAGTGTTCAGATTCCCTATATGTTGTTTTATTATACATTTACCCTCTATTAAGCAGCCAACCTGCATTAAGCAGCCAGTGTTCAGATTCCCTATATGTTGTTTTATTATGCATTTACCCTCTATTAAGCAGCCACCTGTGCTAAGCAGCCAGGGTTCAGATTCCCTATATGTTGTTTTATTATGCATTTACCCTCTATTAAGCAGCCACCTGTGCTAAGCAGCCAGTGTTCAGAGTCCCTATATGTTGTTTTATTATGCATTTACCCTCTATTAGGCAGCCACCTGTGCTAAGCAGCCAGTATTCAGATTCCCTATATGTTGTTTTATTATGCATTTACCCTCTATTAAGCAGCCAACCTGCATTAAGCAGCCAGTATTCAGATTCCCTATTTGTTGTTTTATTATGCATTTACCCTCTATTAAGCAGCCACCTGTGCTAAGCAGCCAGTGTTCAGATTCCCTATATGTTGTTTTATTATACATTTATCCTCTATTAAGCAGCCACGTTCTGTGGTTCTATTGACACAGGTTTGAGTGTACATAAAACTGTTTTTGAGATATGCTACATGCAAGATTTCGTGTTATGCCTCAACTCTCAAGGTCAAATGTTATTTCCATTTCTTATTGCGGCCTCTCCAGACATCTTGGTAGTGCTACAAGTACAATGTCCAGGTCTGATGTTGCAGTCAACTACTCCAACTTTATTCACAATATGTAATATGTACATTTCTTACTAGGTACTTTGGTGAATTGTCAAGCTATCATTAGCCATGACCTCTATCATATGGCACACATTTGCGTAACCATCACCATTAAATACCTCTGGGAAGGTCACTTATTCCAGCTTCCTTATTCATTGATGGATTGTCTATATTTCGAGGTAAGATAGCCTCTTCCATTCAACATACTGTGAGTCTGAGACCTTCACCTCCTCCATTCAACATAATGTGAGTCTGAGACCTTCACCTCCTCCATTCAACATAATGTGAGTCTGTGACCTTCACCTCCTCCATTCAACATGAGTTTGTGACCTTCACCTCCTCCATTCAACATAATGTGAATATGTGACCTTCACCTCCTCCATTCAACATGAGTTTGTGACCTTCACCTCCTCCATTCAACATACTGTGAGTCTGTGACCTTCACCTCCTCCATTCAACATGAGTTTGTGACCTTCACCTCCTCCATTCAACATACTGTGAGTCTGTGACCTTCACCTCTTCCATTCAACATACTGTGAGTCTGTGACCTTCACCTCTTCCATTCAGCATAATGTGGGTCTGTGACCTTCACCTCTTCCATTCAACATAATGTGAGTCTGTGACCTTCACCTCCTCCATTCAACATGAGTTTGTGATCATCACCTCCTCCATTCAACATACTGTGAGTCTGTGACCTTCACCTCCTCCATTCAACATACTGTGAGTCTGTGACCTTCACCTCTTCCATTCAGTATACTGTGGGTCTGTGACCTTCACCTCTTCCATTCAACATACTGTGAGTCTGTGACCTTCACCTCTTCCATTCAGCATACTGTGGGTATGTGACCTTCACCTCTTCCATTCAACATAATGTGAGTCTGTGACCTTCACCTCCTCCATTCAACATGAGTTTGTGATCATCACCTCCTCCATTCAACATACTGTGAGTCTGTGACCTTCACCTCCTCCATTCAACATACTGTGAGTCTGTGACCTTCACCTCTTCCATTCAGCATACTGTGGGTCTGTGACCTTCACCTCTTCCATTCAACATACTGTGAGTCTGTGACCTTCACCTCTTCCATTCAACATACTGTGAGTCTGTGACCTTCATCTCTTCCATTCAACATAATGTGAGTATGTGACCTTTACCTCTTGGATTCAACATACTTTGAGTCTGTGACCTTCACCTCTTCCATTCAACAAATGTGAGTTTGTGACCTTCACCTCTTCCATTCAGCATACTGTGGGTCTGTGACCTTCACCTCTTCCATTCAACAAATGTGAGTATGTGACCTTCACCTCTTCCATTCAGCATACTGTGGGTCTGTGACCTTCACCTCTTCCATTCAACAAATGTGAGTGTGTGACCATCACCTCTTCCATTCAACAAATGTTAGTGTTTGACCTTCAGCTATTTCCATATTGAGGGCTAATTGTCTTAGGTATGATGTTTTCTTCAGGCCGGGTGTGTATGAGCATAAGATAATGCGGAACCGACAGGTACAATGGCACCAGTCATTCGGCGGCAGTCCAATCCTCATGCCAACCATACAAGTCCGCAGTATTATTGATCAAAACACGGAAAAGGTAATATATATAGGATATTAAATTCACTTGTTATTAAATTTATTTATCGAGTCTTCTAAAAATGGGCCTCTGGCAGATATGTAGATGAATAGTAAACTGGCAGATATGTAGATGAATAGTAAACTGGCAGATATGTAGATGAATAGTAAACTGGCAGATATGTACATGAATAGTAAACTGGCAGATATGTACATGAATAGTAAACTGGCAGATATGTAGATGAATAGTAAACTGGCAGATATGTAGATGAATAGTAAACTGGCAGATATGTAGATGAATAGTAAACTGGCAGATATGTAGATGAATAGTAAACTGGCAGATATGTAGATGAATAGTAAACTGGCAGATATGTAGATGAATAGTAAACTGGCAGATATGTAGATGAATAGTAAACTGGCAGATATGTAGATGAATAGTAAACTGGCAGATATGTAGATGAATAGTAAACTGGCAGATATGTAGATGAATAGTAAACTGGCAGATATGTAATGAATAGTAAACTGGCAGATATGTAGATGAATAGTAAACTGGCAGATATGTAGATGAATAGTAAACTGGCAGATATGTAGATGAATAGTAAACTGGCAGATATGTAGATGAATAGTAAACTGGCAGATATGTAGATGAATAGTAAACTGGCAGATATGTAGATGAATAGTAAACTGGCAGATATGTAGATGAATAGTAAACTGGCAGATATGTACATGAATAGTAAACTGGCAGATATGTACATGAATAGTAAACTGGCAGATATGTAGATGAATAGTAAACTGGCAGATATGTAGATGAAGAGTAATATGGCAGATATGTACATGAATAGTAAACTGGCAGATATGTACATGAATAGTAAACTGGCAGATATGTACATGAATAGTAAACTGGCAGATATGTAGATGAATAGTAAACTGGCAGATATGTAGATGAATAGTAAACGCAACAAAAAGTAGTTCACATTTTATTTGCAATTTTACTCGTATTGTCCGGTGTTTGTGGATTTTATTTGCAATTTTACTCGTATTGCCCGGTGTTTGTGGATTTTATTTGCAATTTTACTCGTATTGCCCGGTGTTTGTGGATTTTATTTGTAATTTTACTTGTAATGCCCGGTGTTTGTGGATTTTATTTGCAATTTTACTCGTATTGCCCGGTGTTTGTGGATTTGCTCATTTTCTGTTTGTTTTCTACTTTCAGCTTTACAGTACAAAAGAAGAGAAAAAATACAACAGAAAATTAGCCTACATGAAACTGTACTATGATTAATCTATGATGTAACATTGTTGTACATAATTGAAATTAACAAACTATTGCATATGAGTGGTGTTATTATTTTATCATATTTTGTTGATGAATGTGTCTTATGTTAATTTGTATGGCTGCAAGTTGTGGCGCTACTCGAGGGTGTACTCTATGAATGGAATAGTGGCGCTACTCGATGGTGTACTCTATGAATGGAATAGTGGCGCTACTCGAGGGTGTACTCTATGAATGGAATAGTGGCGCTACCATTATGTGCTTTTTTAAACTTTATTTATTTTACAACGATTGCGAAGCAAGTTTTAACAACCTATAATAATCACTCTCGTTGGTGTGGATGAAAGCGTACATGTGGTCATTCGTGTGGGAGGAAACCGGAGTACCCGGAGAAAACCCACCTGTCCGATCTTGAGACCACCGTACCATCTCACATATTTCCCAGTTCGATCCTCGGATGCATTGGTGAGAAACGACCTAGAATAGACCCAGCATAAAAACCTATCCAACTGGTTCCACCTGGCTGTCTGTATAAAATACTGTTCACGGGTACCTGAGGTCTTCCTCCAGCAAACAAACATGGAAAGTTGTAATATGTGCCACTTTAGACCCAACCAAATCATAGAAATCAGGTATCAGTAGTATATGGTAGAATAGAGTTCCGATGTCCGACTATGCTGCAGTTGTATAGGAAATTGAAGATGTGCATCATTGATCACTGGAGGCGTGGCTAAATGTACTGGAGGCGGGGTTATATGTACTGGAGGCGGGTTATAAGGACTGGAGGTGGGGTTATATGTACTGGAGGTGGGGGTTATATGTACTGGAGGCGGGGTTATATGTACTGGAGGCATGGCTAAATGTACTGGAAGCAGGGTTATATGTACTGTTGGCGGGGTTATATGTACTGGAGGCAGGGTTATATGTACTGGAGGCGGGGATATATGTACTGGAGGCGGGGTTATATGTACTGGAGGCAGGGTTATATGTACTGGAGGCAGGGTTATATGTACTGGAGGCGGGTTATATGTACTGGAGGCAGGGTTATATGTACTGGAGGCAGGGCTATATGTACTGGAGGCGGGGTTATATGTACTGGAGGCAGGGTTATATGTACTGTAGGCGGGGTTATATGTACTGGAGGCGGGGTTATATGTACTGGAGGCAGGGTTATATGTACTGGAGGCAGGGTTATATGTACTGGAGGCAGGGTTATATGTACTGGAGGCAGGGTTATATGTACTGGAGGCAGGGCTATATGTACTGGAGGTGTGGCTATATGTACTGGAGGCAGGGTTATATGAACTGGAGGCGGCATTACATGTACTAGAGTCGGGGATATATGTACTGGATGTGGGGTTATATGTACTATAGGCTGGGCTACATGTACTGTTTGTTTATTGGCAGACTATTTCTTGGATGCATCACCCTCCTAGTCTTTCCCCCTTTATTTATTGTAGAAATATTACCAAGCAGGTTGTAGCAACTACCACTGTATATCACCACAACCATAGTAAACCCGCCCATCCACTCTGCCTCTGTACCATCTTGTAAGTCCACTCTGCCTCTGTACCATCTTGTAAGTCCACTCTGCCTCTGTACCATCTTGTAAGCCCACTCTGTCTCTGTATCATCTTGTAAGTCCACTCTGCCACTATACCATCTTTTGTAAGTCCACTCTGCCTCTGTACCATCTTGTAAGTCCACTCTGCCTCTGTACCATCTTGTAAGTCCACTCTGCCTCTGTACCATCTTGTAAGTCCACTCTGCCTCTGTACCATCTTGTAAGTCCACTCTGCCTCTGTACCATCTTGTAAGTCCACTCTGCCTCTGTACCATCTTGTAAGTCCACTCTGCCACTGTACCATCTTGTAAGTCCACTCTGCCTCTGTACCATCTTGTAGGTCCACTCTGCCTCTGTACCATCTTGTAAGTCCACTCTGCCACTGTACCATCTTGTAAGTCCACTCTGCCTCTGTACCATCTTGTAAGTCCACTCTGCCTCTGTACCATCTTGTAAGTCCACTCTGCCTCTGTACCATCTTGTAAGTCCACTCTGCCTCTGTACCATCTTGTAAGTCCACTCTGCCTCTGTACCATCTTGTAAGTCCACTCTGCCTCTGTACCATCTTGTAAGTCCACTCTGCCTCTGTACCATCTTGTAAGTCCACTCTGCCACTGTACCATCTTGTAAGTCCACTCTGCCTCTGTACCATCTTGTAGGTCCACTCTGCCTCTGTATCATCTTGTAAGTCCACTCTGCCACTGTACCATCTTGTAAGTCCACTCTGCCTCTGTACCATCTTGTAAGTCCACTCTGCCTCTGTACTATCTTGTAAGTCCACTCTGCCTCTGTACCATCTTGTAAGTCCACTCTGCCTCTGTACCATCTTGTAAGTCCACTCTGCCTCTGTACCATCTTGTAAGTCCACTCTGCCTCTGTACCATCTTGTAAGTCCACTCTGCCACTGTACCATCTTGTAAGTCCACTCTGCCTCTGTACCATCTTGTAGGTCCACTCTGCCTCTGTACCATCTTGTAAGTCCACTCTGCCACTGTACCATCTTGTAAGTCCACTCTGCCTCTGTACCATCTTGTAAGTCCACTCTGCCTCTGTACCATCTTGTAAGTCCACTCTGCCTCTGTACCATCTTGTAAGTCCACTCTGCCTCTGTACCATCTTGTAAGTCCACTCTGCCTCTGTACCATCTTGTAAGTCCACTCTGCCTCTGTACCATCTTGTAAGTCCACTCTGACACTGTACCATCTTGTAAGTCCACTCTGCCTCTGTACCATCTTGTAGGTCCACTCTGCCTCTGTACCATCTTGTAAGTCCACTCTGCCTCTGTACCATCTTGTAAGTCCACTCTGCCTCTGTACCATCTTGTAAGTCCACTCTGCCTCTGTACCATCTTGTAAGTCCACTCTGCCACTGTACCATCTTGTAAGTCCACTCTGCCTCTGTACCATCTTGTAGGTCCACTCTGCCTCTGTACCATCTTGTAAGTCCACTCTGCCACTGTACCATCTTGTAAGTCCACTCTGCCTCTGTACCATCTTGTAAGTCCACTCTGCCTCTGTACCATCTTGTAAGTCCACTCTGCCTCTGTACCATCTTGTAAGTCCACTCTGCCTCTGTACCATCTTGTAAGTCCACTCTGCCTCTGTACCATCTTGTAAGTCCACTCTGCCTCTGTACCATCTTGTATGTCCACTCTGCCTCTGTACCATCTCGTATTTTTATGGATATACAACCCAGAATTGCATTGGTGAGCACTCTACGTTTCGTGGAGTTTGGTACAAGTAGGTATTGTAAAACATCAGTTTGGTACATAGTTTCAAAGTTGCTTTGTTTTGCACGAACAGGGTATTGTACCCGACGCTGGATCCACACAGCAACTGTTGGTGGGTTAGAACACCTAGTGTTGTAGTTGCTCATGACCTGACATTTAACCCACTGATGATGTTTGAGCTTGTTCTGACATTTAGCCCATTGATGATGTTTGAGCTTGTTCTGACATTTAACCCATTGATGATGTTTAAGCTTGTTCTGACATTTAGCCCATTGATGATGTTTGAGCTTGTTCTGACATTTAACCCATTGATGATGTTTGAGCTTGCTCTGACATTTAGCCCATTGATGATGTTTGAGCTTGCTCTGACATTTAACCCATTGCTGATGTTTGAGCTTGTTCTGACATTTAACCCATTGATGATGTTTAAGCTTGTTCTGACATTTAGCCCATTGATGATGTTTGAGCTTGCTCTGACATTTAACCCATTGATGATGTTTGAGCTTGTTCTGACATTTAACCCATTGATGATGTTTGAGCTTGCTCTGACATTTAACCCATTGCTGATGTTTGAGCTTGTTCTGACATTTAACCCATTGATGATGTTTGAGCTTGTTCTGACATTTAACCCATTGATGATGTTTGAGCTTGTTCTGACATTTAACCCATTGATGATGTTTGAGCTTGCTCCGACATTTAACCCATTGATGATGTTTGAGCTTGTTCTGACATTTAACCCATTGATGATGTTTGAGCTTGTTCTGACATTTAACCCATTGATGATGTTTAAGCTTGTTCTGACATTTAACCCATTGATGATGTTTGAGCTTGCTCTGACATTTAACCCATTGATGATGTTTGAGCTTGTTTACTCTCACCACTGGCAAACCATGTGAGGGAGTGTATTTAGTCATTGCAATACTGCAGGCATTTTTAGTCAAAACAATTCTGTTTTGTATACATATGAAATACATTTGTGATAAATAAACACATTCCTTTCACAATTGAATGTTCTTTTTCTGCGTTATGAAATGTTTTTTACACCTAATTTGCATAAAAACCTACATTTCATACCTACGTAGTATATACCTAGTATATATATTTATAGCAGCTGTTTCAAGACACTAGTATCATACCATCGCTATAGTATACATGTATATATTTATAATTACAACTAATATTTTACAAATTACCATGTATATTTAATGCATTTGTTGCTGTAGGAATCTTAAACATTTAACATTTGATGACATGTCATTATAGTGTATACCCTACTGTGTTTGAGCAACTTCTCAATCTTAGTTTCCATAGAAACATGTACCGCAATCATGTATGAAAATTGTTGAATAAAAATGCTTAAATCTCATTTTGACTGGGTTTGTTTATCTCAGCGATCCTGTACAGTTGGGAGGCACTGGCTCCCCATCCATGTGCCGGGTCTTCCAACGGTAGGTGCCGGGTCCGTAACAAATTCCTGTCACTTTAGTTTGATATGTCGGTGCATGTATGTCGATGCTTGTATTTCTGGATGTTCAGGTATATGTCGGTGCATGTATTTCTGGATGTTCAGGTATATGTCGGTGCATGTATTTCTGGATGTTCAAGTATATGTCGGTGCTTGTATTTCTGGATGTTCAGGTATATGTCGGTGCTTGTATGCTCATGTATATGTCGGTGCTTGTATTTCTAGATGTTCAGGTATATGTCGGTGCATATATTTCTGTATGTTCAGGTATATGTCGGTGCTTGTATGTTCAGGTATATGTCGGTGCATGTATTTCTGTATGTTCAGGTATATGTCGGTGCTTATATTTCTGGATGTTCAGGTATATGTCGGTGCTTGTATTTCTGTATGTTCAGGTATATGTCGGTGCATGTATGTCTGTATGTTCAGGTATATGTCGGTGCTTGTATTTCTGTATGTTCAGGTATATGTCGGTGCTTGTATTTCTGTATGTTCAGGTATATGTCGGTGCATGTATTTCTGGATGTTCAGGTATATGTCGGTGCATGTATTTCTGTATGTTCAGATATATGTCGGTGCATGTATTTCTGGATGTTCAGGTATATGTCGGTGCATGTATTTCTGTATGTTCAGGTATATGTCGGTGCATGTATTTCTGGATGTTCAGGTATATGTCGGTGCATGTATTTCTGTATGTTCAGGTATATGTCGGTGCATGTATTTCTGGATGTTCAGGTATATGTCATGCTTGTATTTCTGGATGTTCAGGTATATGTCGGTGCTTGTATTTCTGGATGTTCAGGTATATGTCGGTGCTTGTATTTCTGTATGTTCCGGTATATGTCGGTGCTTGTATTTCTGTATGTTCAAGTATATGTCGGTGCTTGTATTTCTGATGTTCAGGTATATGTCGGTGCATGTATTTCTGTATGTTCAGGTATATGTCGGTGCATGTATTTCTGGATGTTCAGGTATATGTCGGTGATTGTATTTCTGGATGTTCAGCTATATGTCAGTGCATGTATTTCTAGATGTTCAGGTATATGTCGGTGCATGTATTTCTGTATGTTCAGGTATATGTCGGTGCATGTATTTCTAGATGTTCAGGTATATGTCGGTGCATGTATTTCTGTATGTACAGGTATATGTCGGTGCTTGTATTTCTGTATGTTCAGGTATATGTCGGTGCATGTATTTCTGTATGTTCAGGTATATGTCGGTGCATGTATTTCTGTATGTTCAGGTATATGTCGGTGCATGTATTTCTAGATGTTCAGGTATATGTCGGTGCTTGTATTTCTGTATGTAAAGGTATATATCGGTGCATGTATTTCTGTATATGTCGGTGCTTGTATTTCTGTATGTTCAGGTATATGTCGGTGCTTGTATTTCTGGATGTTCAGGTATATGTCGGTGCATGTATTTCTGTATGTTCAGGTATATGTCGGTGCATGTATTTCTAGATGTTCAGGTATATGTCGGTGCAAATATTTCTGCATGTTCAGGTATATGTCGGTGCTTGTATTTCTGTATGTTCAGGTATATGTCGGTGCATGTATTTCTAGATGTTCAGGTATATGTCGGTGCATGTATATCTGGATGTTCAGGTATATGTCGTGCATGTATTTCTGGATGTTCAGGTATATGTTGGTGCATGTATTTCTAGACGTTCAGGTATATGTCGGTGCTTGTATTTCTAGACGTTCAGGTATATGTCGGTGCATGTATTTCTAGACATTCAGGTATATGTCGGTGCTTGTATTTCTAGACGTTCAGGTATATGTCGGTGCTTGTATTTCTGGATGTTCAGGTATATGTCGGTGCTTGTATTTCTGTATGTTCAGGTATATATCGGTGCATGTATGTTCAGGTATATGTCGGTGAATGTATGTTCAGGTATATGTCGGTGCTTGTATGTTCAGGTATATGTCGGTGCTTGTATTTCTGTATGTTCAGGTATATATCGGTGCATGTATGTTCAGGTATATGTCGGTGAATGTATGTTCAGGTATATATCGGTGCATGTATGTTCAGGTATATATCGGTGCATGTATGTTCAGGTATATGTCGGTGCATGTATGTTCAGGTATATGTCGGTGCTTGTATTTCTGTATGTTCAGGTATATGTCGGTGCTTGTATTTCTGTATGTTCAGGTATATGTCGGTGCTTGTATTTCTGTATGTTCAGGTATATGTCGGTGCATGTATGTTCAGGTATATGTCGGTGAATGTATGTTCAGGTATATGTCGGTGCTTGTATGTTCAGGTATATGTCGGTGCTTGTATTTCTGTATGTTCAGGTATATGTCGGTGCTTGTATTTCTGTATGTTCAGGTATATGTCGGTGCTTGTATTTCTGTATGTTCAGGTATATGTCGGTGCATGTATTTCTGGATGTTCAGGTATATGTCGGTGCATGTATATCTGGATGTTCAGGTATATGTCGGTGCTTGTATGTTCAGGTATATGTCGGTGCATGTATTTCTGTATGTTCAGGTATATGTCGGTGCATGTATTTCTGTATGTTCAGGTATATGTCGGTGCTTGTATTTCTGGATGTTCAGGTATATGTCGGTGCATGTATTTCTGGATGTTCAGGTATATGTCGGTGCTTGTATTTCTAGATGTTCAGGTATATGTAGGTGCTTGTATATCTGGATGTTCAGGTATATGTCGGTGAATGTGTGTCAGTGTTTGTATGTTCAGGTATATGTCGATGCTTGTATGTTCAGGTATATGTTGGTGCATGTATTTCTGTATGTTCAGGTATATGTCGGTGCATGTATTTCTGGATGTTCAGGTATATGTCGGTGCATGTATTTCTGTATGTTCAGGTATATGTCGGTGCATGTATTTCTGGATGTTCAGGTATATGTCGGTGCTTGTATTTCTGGATGTTCAGGTATATGTCGGTGCTTGTATTTCTGGATGTTCAGGTATATGTCGGTGCTTGTATTTCTGTATGTTCCGGTATATGTCGGTGCTTGTATTTCTGTATGTTCAGGTATATGTCGGTGCTTGTATTTCTGATGTTCAGGTATATGTCGGTGCATGTATTTCTGTATGTTCAGGTATATGTCGGTGCATGTATTTCTGGAGGTTCAGGTATATGTCGGTGATTGTATTTCTGGATGTTCAGGTATATGTCAGTGCATGTATTTCTAGATGTTCAGGTATATGTCGGTGCATGTATTTCTGTATGTTCAGGTATATGTCGGTGCATGTATTTCTAGATGTTCAGGTATATGTCGGTGCATGTATTTCTGTATGTTCAGGTATATGTCGGTGCTTGTATTTCTGTATGTTCAGGTATATGTCGGTGCTTGTATTTCTGTATGTTCAGGTATATGTCAGTGCATGTATTTCTGTATGTTCAGGTATATGTCGGTGCATGTATTTCTGGATGTTCAGGTATATGTCGGTGCTTGTATTTCTAGATGTTCAGGTATATGTAGGTGCTTGTATATCTGGATGTTCAGGTATATGTCGGTGAATGTGTGTCAGTGTTTGTATGTTCAGGTATATGTCGTTGCTTGTATGTTCAGGTATATGTTGGTGCATGTATTTCTGTATGTTCAGGTATATGTCGGTGCTTGTATTTCTGGATGTTCAGGTATATGTCGGTGCTTGTATTTCTGGATGTTCAGGTATATGTCGGTGCTTGTATTTCTGTATGTTCCGGTATATGTCGGTGCTTGTATTTCTGTATGTTCAGGTATATGTCGGTGCTTGTATTTCTGATGTTCAGGTATATGTCGGTGCATGTATTTCTGTATGTTCAGGTATATGTCGGTGCATGTATTTCTGGAGGTTCAGGTATATGTCGGTGATTGTATTTCTGGATGTTCAGGTATATGTCAGTGCATGTATTTCTAGATGTTCAGGTATATGTCGGTGCATGTATTTCTGTATGTTCAGGTATATGTCGGTGCATGTATTTCTAGATGTTCAGGTATATGTCGGTGCATGTATTTCTGTATGTTCAGGTATATGTCGGTGCTTGTATTTCTGTATGTTCAGGTATATGTCGGTGCATGTATTTCTGTATGTTCAGGTATATGTCGGTGCATGTATTTCTGTATGTTCATGTATATGTCGGTGCATGTATTTCTAGATGTTCAGGTATATGTCGGTGCATGTATTTCTGTATGTTCAGGTATATGTCGGTGCTTGTATTTCTAGATGTTCAGGTATATGTAGGTGCTTGTATATCTGGATGTTCAGGTATATGTCGGTGAATGTGTGTCAGTGTTTGTATGTTCAGGTATATGTCGATGCTTGTATGTTCAGGTATATGTTGGTGCATGTATTTCTGTATGTTCAGGTATATGTCGGTGCATGTATTTCTGGATGTTCAGGTATATGTCGGTGCATGTATTTCTGTATGTTCAGGTATATGTCGGTGCATGTATTTCTGGATGTTCAGGTATATGTCGGTGCTTGTATTTCTGGTTGTTCAGGTATATGTCGGTGCTTGTATTTCTGGATGTTCAGGTATATGTCGGTGCTTGTATTTCTGTATGTTCAGGTATATGTCGGTGCTTGTATTTCTGATGTTCAGGTATATGTCGGTGCATGTATTTCTGTATGTTCAGGTATATGTCGGTGCATGTATTTCTGGAGGTTCAGGTATATGTCGGTGATTGTATTTCTGGATGTTCAGGTATATGTCAGTGCATGTATTTCTAGATGTTCAGGTATATGTCGGTGCATGTATTTCTGTATGTTCAGGTATATATCTGTGCATGTATTTCTAGATGTTCAGGTATATGTCGGTGCATGTATTTCTGTATGTTCAGGTATATGTCGGTGCATGTATTTCTGTATGTTCAGGTATATGTCGGTGCTTGTATTTCTGTATGTTCAGGTATATGTCAGTGCATGTATTTCTGTATGTTCAGGTATATGTCGGTGCATGTATTTCTGGATGTT
The DNA here is from genome assembly GCA_014843695.1 of Archivesica marissinica. NCBI lineage: Eukaryota > Metazoa > Mollusca > Bivalvia > Venerida > Vesicomyidae > Archivesica > Archivesica marissinica. The sequence continues at coordinate 366,498 of CM026402.1, forward strand.
CAGGTATATGTCGGTGCTTGTATTTCTAGATGTTCAGGTATATGTAGGTGCTTGTATATCTGGATGTTCAGGTATATGTCGGTGAATGTGTGTCAGTGTTTGTATGTTCAGGTATATGTCGGTGCTTGTATGTTCAGGTATATGTTGGTGCATGTATTTCTGTATGTTCAGGTATATGTTGGTGCATGTATTTCTGGATGTTCAGGTATAGGTCGGTGCATGTATTTCTGTATGTTCAGGTATATGTCGGTGCATGTATTTCTGGATGTTCAGGTATATGTCGGTGCTTGTATTTCTGGATGTTCAGGTATATGTCGGTGCTTGTATTTCTGGATGTTCAGGTATATGTCGGTGCTTGTATTTCTGTATGTTCCGGTATATGTCGGTGCTTGTATTTCTGTATGTTCAGGTATATGTCGGTGCTTGTATTTCTGATGTTCAGGTATATGTCGGTGCATGTATTTCTGTATGTTCAGGTATATGTCGGTGCATGTATTTCTGGAGGTTCAGGTATATGTCGGTGATTGTATTTCTGGATGTTCAGGTATATGTCAGTGCATGTATTTCTAGATGTTCAGGTATATGTCGGTGCATGTATTTCTGTATGTTCAGGTATATGTCGGTGCATGTATTTCTAGATGTTCAGGTATATGTCGGTGCATGTATTTCTGTATGTTCAGGTATATGTCGGTGCTTGTATTTCTGTATGTTCAGGTATATGTTGGTGCTTGTATTTCTGTATGTTCAGGTATATGTCGGTGCATGTATTTCTGTATGTTCAGGTATATGTCGGTGCATGTATTTCTGTATGTTCATGTATATATCTGTGCATGTATTTCTAGATGTTCAGGTATATGTCGGTGCTTGTATTTCTGTATGTTCAGGTATATATTGGTCCATGTATTTCTGTATATGTCGGTGCTTGGATTTCTGTATGTTCAGGTATATGTCGGTGCTTGTATTTCTGTATGTTCAGGTATATGTCGGTGCTTGTATTTCTGTATGTTCAGGTATATGTCGGTGCTTGTATTTCTGTATGTTCAGGTATATGTCGGTGCATGTATTTCTGTATATTCAGGTATATGTCGGTGCATGTATTTCTAGATGTTCAGGTATATGTCGGTGCATATATTTCTAGACATTCAGGTATATGTCGGTGCTTGTATTTTTAGATGTTCAGGTATATGTCGGTGCATGTATTTCTAGACATTCAGGTATATGTCGGTGCTTGTATTTCTAGACGTTCAGGTATATGTCAGTGCATATATGTCGGTGCTTGTATTTCTAGACGTTCAGGTATATGTCGGTGCATGTTTGTTCAGGTATATGTCGGTGAATGTATGTTCAGGTATATGTCGGTGCTTGTATGTTCAGGTATACGTCGGTGTGTGTATGTTCAAGTATATGTCGGTGCATGTATTTCTGTATGTTCAGGTATATGTCGGTGCTTGTATTTCTGTATGTTCAGGTATATGTTGGTGCATGTATTTCTGTATGTTCAGGTATATGTCAGTGCATGTATTTCTGTATGTTCAGTTATATGTCGGTGCTTGTATATCTGGATGTTCAGGTATATGTCGGTGAATGTATGTCGGTGCTTGTATTTCTGTATGTTCAGGTATATGTCGGTGCTTGTATTTCTGTATGTTCAGGTATATGTTGGTGCATGTATGTTCAGGTATATGTCGGTGAATGTATGTTCAGGTATATGTCGGTGCTTGTATGTTCAGGTATATGTCGGTGCTTGTATTTCTGGATGTTCAGGTATATGTCGGTGCTTGTATTTCTGTATGTTCAGGTATATGTCGGTGCTTGTATTTCTGGATGTTCAGGTATATGTCGGTGCATGTATTTCTGGATGTTCAGGTATATGTCGGTGCATTTATATCTGGATGTTCAGGTATATGTCGGTGCTTGTATGTTCAGGTATATGTCGGTGCATGTATTTCTGTATGTTCAGGTATATGTCGTTGCATGTATTTCTGTATGTTCAGGTATATGTCTGGTGCATGTATTTCTGTATGTTCAGGTATATGTCGGTGCATGTATTTCTGTATGTTCATGTATATATCTGTGCATGTATTTCTAGATGTTCAGGTATATGTCGGTGCTTGTATTTCTGTATGTTCAGGTATATATTGGTCCATGTATTTCTGTATATGTCGGTGCTTGGATTTCTGTATGTTCAGGTATATGTCGGTGCTTGTATTTCTGTATGTTCAGGTATATGTCGGTGCTTGTATTTCTGTATGTTCAGGTATATGTCGGTGCTTGTATTTCTGTATGTTCAGGTATATGTCGGTGCATGTATTTCTGTATGTTCAGGTATATGTCGGTGCATGTATTTCTAGATGTTCAGGTATATGTCGGTGCATGTATTTCTAGACATTCAGGTATATGTCGGTGCTTGTATTTTTAGATGTTCAGGTATATGTCGGTGCATGTATTTCTGTATATTCAGGTATATGTCGGTGCATGTATTTCTAGACATTCAGGTATATGTCGGTGCTTGTATTTCTAGACGTTCAGGTATATGTCGGTGCATATATGTCGGTGCTTGTATTTCTAGACGTTCAGGTATATGTCGGTGCATGTTTGTTCAGGTATATGTCGGTGAATGTATGTTCAGGTATATGTCGGTGCTTGTATGTTCAGGTATACGTCGGTGTGTGTATGTTCAGGTATATGTCGGTGCATGTATTTCTGTATGTTCAGGTATATGTCAGTGCATGTATTTCTGTATGTTCAGGTATATGTCGGTGCTTGTATATCTGGATGTTCAGGTATATGTCGGTGAATGTATCTGCTTGTATGTCTGTATGTTCAGGTATATGTCGGTGCTTGTATTTCTGTATGTTCAGGTATATGTTGGTGCATGTATGTTCAGGTATATGTCGGTGCTTGTACATGTTCAGGTATATGTCGGTGCTTGTATTTCTGTATGTTCAGGTATATGTCGGTGCATGTATTTCTGTATGTTCAGGTATATGTCGGTGCTTGTATTTCTGTATGTTCAGGTATATGTCGGTGCTTGTATTTCTGTATGTTCAGGTATATGTCGGTGCATGTATTTCTGGATGTTCAGGTATATGTCGGTGCTTGTATTTCTGTATGTTCAGGTATATGTCGGTGCATGTATTTCATGTTCAGGTATATGTCGGTGCTTGTATTTCTGTATGTTCAGGTATATGTCGGTGCTTGTATTTCTGTATGTTCAGGTATATGTCGGTGCATGCATTTCTGTATGTTCAGGTATATGTCGGTGCATGTATTTCTGGATGTTCATGTATATGTCGGTGCATGTATTTATGTATGTTCAGGTATATGTCGGTGCTTGTATTTCTGTATGTTCAGGTATATGTCGGTGCTTGTATTTCTGGATGTTCAGGTATATGTCGGTGCTTGTATTTCTGTATGTTCAGGTATATGTCGGTGCTTGTATGTTCAGGTATATGTCGGTGCATGTATTTCTGTATGTTCAGGTATATGTCGGTGCATGTATTTCTGTATGTTCAGGTATATGTCGGTGCTTGTATTTCTAGATGTTCAGGTATATGTCGGTGCTTGTATTTCTAGATGTTCAGGTATATGTCGGTGCTTGTATGTTCAGGTATATGTCGGTGTTGTATGCTCAGGTATATGTCGGTGCTTGTATTTCTAGATGTTCAGGTATATGTCGGTGCTTGTATATCTAGATGTTCAGGTATATGTCGGTGCTTGTATGTTCAGGTATATGTCGGTGTATGTATGTCGGTGCATGTATTTCTGGATATTCAGGTATATGTTGGTGCTTGTATTTCGTATGTTCAGGTATATGTCGGTGCTTGTATGTTCAGGTATATGTCGGTGCATGTATTTCTGTATGTTCAGGTATATGTCGGTGCATGTATTTCTGTATGTTCAGGTATATGTCGGTGCTTGTATTTCTGGATGTTCAGGTATATGTCGGTGCATGTATTTCTGGATGTTCAGGTATATGTCGGTGAATGTATTTCTAGATGTTCAGGTATATGTCGTTGCTTGTATTTCTAGATGTTCAGGTATATGTCGGTGAATGTATTTCTAGATGTTCAGGTATATGTCGGTGAATATATTTCTAGATGATCAGGTATATGTCGGTGCTTGTATATCTGGATGTTCAGGTATATGTCGGTGAATGTATGTCGGTGCTTGTATTTCTGTATGTTCAGGTATATGTCGGTGCTTGTATATCTGGATGATCAGGTATATGTCGGTGAATGTATTTCTAGATGTTCAGGTATATGTCGGTGCTTGTATTTCTGGATGTTCAGGTATATGTCGGTGCTTGTATTTCTGTATGTTCATGTATATGTCGGTGCTTGTATTTCTTGATGTTCAGGTATATGTCGGTGCATGTATTTCTGTATGTTCAGGTATATGTCGGTGCATGTATTTCTGTATGTTCAGGTATATGTCGGTGCATGTATTTCTGGATGTTCAGGTATATGTCGGTGCATGTATTTCTGTATGTTCAGGTATATGTCGGTGCATGCATTTCTGTATGTTCAGGTATATGTCGGTGCATGTATTTCAGGATGTTCATGTATATGTTGGTGCATGTATTTATGTATGTTCAGGTATATGTCGGTGCTTGTATTTCTGTATGTTCAGGTATATGTCGGTGCTTGTATTTCTAGATGTTCAGGTATATGTCGGTGCTTGTATTTCTGTATGTTCAGGTATATGTCGTTGCTTGTATGTTCAGGTTTATGTCGGTGCATGTATTTTTGTATGTTCAGGTATATGTCGGTGCATGTATTTCTGTATGTTCAGGTATATGTCGGTGCTTCTACATCTAGATGTTCAGGTATATGTCGGTGCTTGTACATCTAGATTTTCAGGTATATGTCGGTGCTTGTTTGTTCAGGTATATGTCGGTGTATGTATGTCGGTGCATGTATTTCTGGATATTCAGGTATATGTTGGTGCTTGTATTTCCGTATGTTCAGGTATATGTCGGTGCTTGTATGCTCAGGTATATGTCGGTGCTTGTATTTCTGGATGTTCAGGTATATGTCGGTGCTTGTATTTCTAGATGTTCAGGTATATGTCGGTGTTTGTATTTCTGTATGTTCAGGTATATGTCGGTGCTTGTATTTCTGTATGTTCAGGTATATGTCGGTGCTTGTATTTCTGTATGTTCAGGTATATGTCGGTGATTGTATTTCTGTATGTTCAGGTATATGTCGGTGCATGTATTTCTGTATGTTCAGGTATATGTCGGTGCATGTATTTCTAGATGTTCAGGTATATATCGTGCATGTATTTCTGGATGTTCAGGTATATGTTGGTGCATGTATTTCTAGACGTTCAGGTATATGTCGGTGCTTGTATTTCTAGACGTTCAGGTATATGTCGGTGCATGTATTTCTAGACATTCAGGTATATGTCGGTGCTTGTATTTCTAGACGTTCAGGTATATGTCGGTGCTTGTATTTCTGTATGTTCAGGTATATGTCGGTGCATGTATGTTCAGGTATTTGTCAGTGAATGTATGTTCAGGTATATGTCGGTGCTTGTATGTTCAGGTATATGTCGGTGTTTGTATGTTCAGGTATATGTCGGTGCATATATTTCTGTATTTTCAGATATATGTCGGTGCTTGTATTTCTGTATGTTCAAGTATATGTCGGTGCTTGTATTTCTGTATGTTCAGGTATATGTCGGTGCTTGTATTTCTGTATGTTCAGGTATATGTCGGTGCTTGTATTTCTGTATGTTCAGGTATATGTTGGTGCATGTATTTCTGTATGTTCAGGTATATGTCGGTGCTTGTATTTCTGTATGTTCAGGTATATGTTGGTGCATGTATTTCTGTATGTTCAGGTATATGTCAGTGCATGTATTTTTGTATGTTCAGGTATATGTCGGTGCTTGTATATCTGGATGTTCAGGTATATGTCGGTGAATGTATGTCGGTGCTTGTATTTCTGTATGTTCAGGTATATATCGGTGCTTGTATTTCTGTATGTTCAGGTATATGTTGGTGCATGTATTTCTGTATGTTCATGTATATGTCGGTGCATGTATTTCTGTATGTTCAGGTATATGTCGGTGCATGTATTTCTGTATGTTCAGGTATATGTCAGTGCATGTATTTCTGTATGTTCAGGTATATGTCGGTGCTTGTATATCTGGATGTTCAGGTATATGTCAGTGCATGTATTTCTGTATGTTCAGGTATATGTCGGTGCTTGTATATCTGGATGTTCAGGTATATGTCGGTGAATGTATGTCGGTGCTTGTATTTCTGTATGTTCAGGTATATGTCGATGCTTGTATTTCTGTATGTTCAGGTATATGTCGGTGCATGTATGTTCAGGTATATGTCGGTGAATGTATGTTCAGGTATATGTCGGTGCTTGTATGTTCAGGTATATGTCGGTGCTTGTATTTCTGGATGTTCAGGTATATGTCGGTGCTTGTATTTCTGTATGTTCAGGTATATGTCGGTGCTTGTATTTCTGGATGTTCATGTATATGTCGGTGCATGTATTTCTGGATGTTCAGGTATATGTCGGTGCATGTATATCTGGATGTTCAGGTATATGTCGGTGCTTGTATGTTCAGGTATATGTCGGTGCATGTATTTCTGGATGTTCAGGTATATGTCGGTGCATGTATTTCTGTATGTTCAGGTATATGTCGGTGCTTGTATTTCTGTATGTTCAGGTATATGTCGGTGCATGTATTTCTGTATGTTCAGGTATATGTCGGTTCTTGTATTTCTTGATGTTCAGGTATATGTCGGTGCATGTATTTCTGGATGTTCAGGTATATGTCGGTGCTTGTATTTCTAGATGTTCAGGTATATGTCGGTGCTTGTATATCTGGATGTTCAGGTATATGTCGGTGAAAGAGTGTCGGTGTTTGTATGTTCAGGTATATGTCGGTGCTTGTATGTTCAGTTATATGTCGGTGCATGTATTTCTGTATGTTCAGGTATATGTCGGTGCATGTATTTCTGTATGTTCAGGTATATGTCGGTGCTTGTATTTCTGGATGTTCAGGTATATGTCGGTGCATGCATTTCTGGATGTTCAGGTATATGTCGGTGAATGTATTTCTAGATGTTCAGGTATATGTCGTTGCTTGTATTTCTAAATGTTCAGGTATATGTCGGTGAATGTATTTCTAGATGTTCAGGTATATGTCGGTGAATGTATTTCTAGATGATCAGGTATATGTCGGTGCTTGTATATCTGGATGTTCAGGTATATGTCGGTGAATGTATGTCGGTGCTTGTATTTCTGTATGTTCAGGTATATGTCGGTGCTTGTATATCTGGATGATCAGGTATATGTCGGTGCTTGTATTTCTGTATGTTCAGGTATATGTCGGTGCATGTATTTCTGTATGTTCAGGTATATGTCGGTGCATGTATTTCTGTATGTTCAGGTATATGTTGGTGCATGTATTTCTGTATGTTCAGGTATATGTTGGTGCATGTATTTCTGTATGTTCAGGTATATGTCGGTGCATGTATTTCTGTATGTTCAGGTATATGTCAGTGCATGTATTTCTGTATGTTCAGGTATATGTTGGTGCTTGTATTTCTGTATGTTCAGGTATATGTCGGTGCATGTATTTCTATATGTTCAGGTATATGTCGGTGCTTGTATGTCGGTGCTTGTATTTCTGTATGTTCAGGTATATATCGGTGCTTGTATTTCTGTATGTTCAGGTATATGTTGGTGCATGTATTTCTGTATGTTCATGTATATGTCGGTGCATGTATTTCTGTATGTTCAGGTATATGTCGGTGCATGTATTTCTGTATGTTCAGGTATATGTCAGTGCATGTATTTCTGTATGTTCAGGTATATGTCGGTGCTTGTATATCTGGATGTTCAGGTATATGTCAGTGCATGTATTTCTGTATGTTCAGGTATATGTCGGTGCTTGTATATCTGGATGTTCAGGTATATGTCGGTGAATGTATGTCGGTGCTTGTATTTCTGTATGTTCAGGTATATGTCGATGCTTGTATTTCTGTATGTTCAGGTATATGTCGGTGCATGTATGTTCAGGTATATGTCGGTGAATGTATGTTCAGGTATATGTCGGTGCTTGTATGTTCAGGTATATGTCGGTGCTTGTATTTCTGGATGTTCAGGTATATGTCGGTGCTTGTATTTCTGTATGTTCAGGTATATGTCGGTGCTTGTATTTCTGGATGTTCATGTATATGTCGGTGCATGTATTTCTGGATGTTCAGGTATATGTCGGTGCATGTATATCTGGATGTTCAGGTATATGTCGGTGCTTGTATGTTCAGGTATATGTCGGTGCATGTATTTCTGGATGTTCAGGTATATGTCGGTGCATGTATTTCTGTATGTTCAGGTATATGTCGGTGCTTGTATTTCTGTATGTTCAGGTATATGTCGGTGCATGTATTTCTGTATGTTCAGGTATATGTCGGTTCTTGTATTTCTTGATGTTCAGGTATATGTCGGTGCATGTATTTCTGGATGTTCAGGTATATGTCGGTGCTTGTATTTCTAGATGTTCAGGTATATGTCGGTGCTTGTATATCTGGATGTTCAGGTATATGTCGGTGAAAGAGTGTCGGTGTTTGTATGTTCAGGTATATGTCGGTGCTTGTATGTTCAGTTATATGTCGGTGCATGTATTTCTGTATGTTCAGGTATATGTCGGTGCATGTATTTCTGTATGTTCAGGTATATGTCGGTGCTTGTATTTCTGGATGTTCAGGTATATGTCGGTGCATGCATTTCTGGATGTTCAGGTATATGTCGGTGAATGTATTTCTAGATGTTCAGGTATATGTCGTTGCTTGTATTTCTAAATGTTCAGGTATATGTCGGTGAATGTATTTCTAGATGTTCAGGTATATGTCGGTGAATGTATTTCTAGATGATCAGGTATATGTCGGTGCTTGTATATCTGGATGTTCAGGTATATGTCGGTGAATGTATGTCGGTGCTTGTATTTCTGTATGTTCAGGTATATGTCGGTGCTTGTATATCTGGATGATCAGGTATATGTCGGTGCTTGTATTTCTGTATGTTCAGGTATATGTCGGTGCTTGTATGTTCAGGTTTATGTCTGTGCATGTATTTCTGTATGTTCAGGTATATGTCGGTGCATGTATTTCTGTATGTTCAGGTATATGTCGGTGCATGTATTTCTGTATGTTCAGGTATATGTTGGTGCATGTATTTCTGTATGTTCAGGTATATGTCGGTGCATGTATTTCTGTATGTTCAGGTATATGTCGGTGCATGTATTTCTGTATGTTCAGGTATATGTCAGTGCATGTATTTCTGTATGTTCAGGTATATGTTGGTGCTTGTATTTCTGTATGTTCAGGTATATGTCGGTGCATGTATTTCTATATGTTCAGGTATATGTCGGTGCTTGTATTTCTGTATGTTCAGGTATATGTCGGTGCTTGTATTTCTGTATGTTCAGGTATATCTCGGTGCTTGTATTTCTGTATGTTCAGGTATATGTCGGTGCATGTATTTCTAGATGTTCAGGTATATGTCGGTGCTTGTATGTTCAGGTATATGTCGGTGTATGTATTTCTGGATGTTCAGGTATATGTCAATGCATGTATTTCTGGATGTTCAGGTATATGTCGGTGCTTGTATTTCCAAATGTTCAGGTATATGTCGGTGCTTGTATGCTCAGGTATATGTCGGTGCTTGTATTTCTGGATGTTCAGGTATATGTCGGTGCTTGTATTTCTGTATGTTCAGGTATATGTCGGTGCATGCATTTCTGTATGTTCAGGTATATGTCGGTGCTTGTATTTCTAGATGTTCAGGTATATGTCGGTACTTGTATTTCTGTATGTTCAGGTATATGTCGGTGCATGTATTTCTGGATTTTCAGGTATATGTCGGTGCTTGTATTTCTGTATGTTCAGGTATATGTCGGTGCATGTATTTCTGGATGTTCAGGTATATGTCGGTGCTTGTATTTCTGTATGTTCAGGTATATGTCGGTGCATGTATTTCTGGATGTTCAGGTATATGTCAGTGCATGTATTTCTGTATGTTCAGGTATATGTCAGTGCTTGTATTTCTGGATGTTCAGGTATATGTCGGTGCTTGTATTTCTAGATGTTCAGGTATATGTCGGTGCTTGTATTTCTGGATGTTCAGGTATATGTTGGTGCTTGTATTTCTGGATATTCAGGTATATGTCGGTGCATGTATTTCTGTATGTTCAGGTATATGTCGGTGCTTGTATTTCTGTATGTTCAGGTATATGTCGGTGCTTGTATTTCTAGATGTTCAGGTATATGTCGGTGCTTGTATGTTCAGGTTTATGTCGGTGCATGTATTTCTGTATGTTCAGGTATATGTCGGTGCTTGTACATCTAGATGTTCAGGTATATGTCGGTGCTTGTACATCTAGATTTTCAGGTATATGTCAGTGCTTGTATGTTCAGGTATATATCGGTGTTGTATGCTCAGGTATATGTTGGTGCTTGTATTTCTGTATGTTCAGGTATATGTCGGTGCTTCTACATCTAGATTTTCAGGTATATGTCGGTGCTTGTATGTTCAGGTATATGTCGGTGTATGTATGTCGGTGCATGTATTTCTGGATGTTCAGGTATATGTTGGTGCTTGTATTTCCGTATGTTCAGGTATATGTCGGTGCTTGTATGCTCAGGTATATGTCGGTGCTTGAATTTCTGGATGTTCAGGTATATGTCGGTGCTTGTATTTCTAGATGTTCAGGTATATGTCGGTGCTTGTATTTCTGTATGTTCAGGTATATGTCGGTGCATGTATTTCTGTATGTTCAGGTATATGTCGGTGCTTGTATTTCTGTATGTTCAGGTATATGTCGGTGCATGTATTTCTGGATGTTCAGGTATATGTCAGTGCATGTATTTCTGTATGTTCAGGTATATGTCGGTGCTTGTATTTCTTGATGTTCAGGTATATGTCTGTGCTTATATTTCTAGATGTTCAGGTATGTCGGTGCTTGTATTTCTGGATGTTCAGGTATATGTCGGTGCATGTATTTCTGTCTGTTCAGGTATATGTCGGTGCATATATTTCTGTATGTTCAGGTATATGTCGGTGCATGTATTTCTGGATGTTCAGGTATATGTCGGTGCATGTATTTCTGTATGTTCAGGTATTTGTCGGTGCTTGTATTTATGTATATTCAGGTATATGTCGGTGCATGTATATCTGTATGTTCAGGTATATGTCGGTGCATGTATTTCTGTATGTTCAGGTATATGTCGGTGCTTGTATTTCTGGATGTTCAGGTATATGTCGGTGCTTGTATTTCTAGATGTTCAGGTATATGTCGGTGCTTGTATTTCTGGATGTTCAGGTATATGTCGGTGCTTGTATTTCTGGAAGTTCAGGTATATGTCGGTGCTTGTATTTCTAGATGTTCAGGTATATGTATGTGCATGTATTACTGTATGTTCAGACATATGTCGGTGCATGTATTTCTGTATGTTCAGGTATATGTCGGTGCATGTATTTTTGGATGTTCAGGTATATGTCGGTGCATGTATATCTGTATGTTCATGTATATGTCAGTGCATGTATTTCTGGATGTTCAGGTATATGTCGGTGCATGTATTTCTGTATGTTCAGGTATATGTCGGTGCATGTATTTCTGGATGTTCAGGTATATGTCGGTGCATGTATTTCTGTATGTTCAGGTATTTGTCGGTGCTTGTATTTATGTATGTTCAGGTATATGTCGGTGCATGTATTTCTGTCTGTTCAGGTATATGTCGGTGCATGTATTTCTGTATGTTCAGGTATATGTCGGTGCATGTATTTCTGGATGTTCAGGTATATGTCGGTGTATGTATTTCTGTATGTTCAGGTATTTGTCGGTGCTTGTATTTATGTATATTCAGGTATATGTCGGTGCATGTATTTCTGTATGTTCAGGTATATGTCGGTGCATGTATTTCTGTATGTTCAGGTATATGTCGGTGCTTGTATTTCTGGATGTTCAGGTATATGTCGGTGCTTGTATTTCTAGATGTTCAGGTATATGTCGGTGCTTGTATTTCTAGATGTTCAGGTATATGTCGGTGCTTGTATTTCTGGATGTTCAGGTATATGTCGGTGCTTGTATTTCTGGATGTTCAGGTATATGTCGGTGCTTGTATTTCTAGATGTTCAGGTATATGTCGGTGCATGTATTACTGTATGTTCAGACATATGTCGGAGCATATATTTCTGTATGTTCAGGTATATGTCGGTGCATGTATTTTTGGATGTTCAGGTATATGTCGGTGCATGTATTTCTGGATGTTCAGGTATATGTTGGTGCATGTATTTCTGTATGTTCATGTATATGTCGGTGCATGTATTTCTGGATGTTCAGGTATATGTCGGTGCATGTATTTCTGTATGTTCAGGTATATGTCAGTGCATGTATTTCTGTCTGTTCAGGTATATGTCGGTGCTTGTATTTCTGTATGTTCAGGTATATGTCGGTGCATGTATTTCTGTATGTTCAGGTATATGTCGGTGCATGTATTTCTGTATGTTCAGGTATATGTCTGTGCATGTATTTCTGGATGTTCAGGTATATGTCGGTGCATGTATTTCTGGATGTTCAGGTATATGTCGGTGCTTGTATTTCTGGATGTTCAGGTATATGTCGGTGCTTGTATTTCTAGATGTTCATGTATATGTCGGTGCTTGTATTTCTGGATGTTCAGTTATATGTCGGTGCTTGTATTTCTAGATGTTCATGTATATGTCGGTGCATGTATTTCTGTATGTTCAGACATATGTCGGTGCATGTATTTCTGTATGTTCAAGTATATGTCGGTGCATGTATTTCTGTATGTTCAGGTATATGTCGGTGCTTGTATTTCTGGATGTTCAGGTATATGTCGGTGCTTGTATTTCTGGATGTTCAGGTATATGTCGGTGCTTGTATTTCTAGATGTTCATGTATATGTCGGTGCTTGTATTTCTGGATGTTCAGGTATATGTCGGTGCTTGTATTTCTAGATGTTCAGGTATATGTCGGTGCATGTATTTCTGTATGTTCAGACATATGTCGGTGCATGTATTTCTGTATGTTCAGGTATATGTCGGTGCATGTATTTCTGGATGTTCAGGTATATGTCGGTGCATGTATTTCTGGATGTTCAGGTATATGTTGGTGCATGTATTTCTGTATGTTCATGTATATGTCGGTGCATGTATTTCTGGATGTTCAGGTATATGTCGGTGCATGTATTTCTGTATGTTCCGGTATATGTCAGTGCATGTATTTCTGGATGTTCAGGTATATGTCGGTGCATGTATTTCTGGATGTTCAGGTATATGTCGGTGCTTGTATTTCTGGATGTTCAGGTATATGTCGGTGCTTGTATTTCTGGATGTTCAGGTGTATGTCGGTGCTTGTATTTCTGGATGTTCAGGTATATGTCGGTGCATGTATTTCTGTATGTTCAGGTATATGTCGGTGCATGTATTTCTGTATGTTCAGGTATATGTCGGTGCTTGTATTTCTTGATGTTCAGGTATATGTCGGTGCTTGTATTTCTAGATGTTCAGGTATATGTCGTTGCATGTATTTCTGGATGTTCAGGTATATGTCGGTGTATGTATTTCTGTATGTTTAGGTATATGTCGGTGCTTGTATTTCTGGATGTTCAGGTATATGTCGGTGCATGTATTTCTGGATGTTCAGGTATATGTCGGTGCTTGTATTTCTGGATTTTCAGGTATATGTCGGTGCTTGTATTTCTGGATGTTCAGGTATATGTTGCTGCTTGTATTTCTGTATGTTCAGGTATATGTCGGTGCATGTATTTCTGTATGTTCAGGTATATGTCAGTGCATGTATTTCTGTATATTCAGGTATATGTCGGTGCATGTATTATTTCTGGATGTTCAGGTATATGTCGGTGCATGTATTTCTGTATGTTCAGGTATATGTCGGTGCATGTATTTCTGTATGTTCAGGTATATGTCGGTGCATGTATTATTTCTGGATGTTCAGGTATATGTTGGTGCTTGTATTTCTGGATGTTCAGGTATATGTCGGTACTTGTATTTCTGGATGTTCAGGTATATGTCGCTGCTTGTATTTCTGGATGTTCAGTTATATGTCGGTGCATGTATTTCTGTATGTTCAGGTATATGTCGGTGCATGTATTTCTGGATGGTCAGGTATATGTCGGTGCATGTATTTCTGTATGTTCAGGTATATGTCGGTGCTTGTATTTCTGTATGTTCAGGTATATGTCGGTGCATGTATTTCTGTATGTTCAGGTATATGTCGGTGCATGTATTATTTCTGGATGTTCAGGTATATGTCAGTGCATGTATTTCTGTATGTTCAGGTATATGTCAGTGCTTGTATTTCTAGATGTTCAGGTATATGTCGGTGCTTGTATTTCTGTATGTTCAGGTATATGTCGGTGCTTGTATTTCTAGATGCTGTCATTGCAACATCACGAGGAAGTACATTCTGTCATTGTAGCATCACGAGGAAGTACATGCTGTCATTGTAACACCACAAGGAAGTACATGCTGTCATTGTAACACAAGGAAGTACATGATGTCATTGTAACACCATGAGGAAGTACATGCTGTCATTGTAACACCACAAGGAAGTACATGCTGTCATTGTAGCATCACGAGGAAGTACATGCTGTCATTGTAACATCACGAGGAAGTACATGCTGTCATTGTAACACCACAATGAAGTACATGATGTCATTGTAGCATCACGAGGAAGTACATGCTGTCATTGTAACATCACAAGGAAGTACATGCTGTCATTGTAACATCACGAGGAAGTACATGCTGTCATTGTAACATCACAAGGAAGTACATGCTGGCATTGTAACATCACAAGGAAGTACATGCTGTCATTGTAACACCACAAGGAAGTACATGCTGTCATTGTAACACAACAAGGAAGTACATGCTGTCATAGTAACACATCGAGGAAGTACATGCTGTCATTGTAGCACCACAAGGAAGTACATGCTGTCATTGTAACACCACAAGGAAGTACATGCTGGCATTGTAACAATACAAGGAAGTACATGCTGTGATTGTAACACCACAAGGAAGTACATGCTGTCATTGTAACATCACAAGGAAGTACATGATGTCATTGTAACATCACAAGGAAGTACATGCTGTCATTGTAACACAAGGAAGTACATGATGTCATTGTAACACCTCGAGGAAGTACATGCTGTCATTGTAACACCACAAGGAAGTACATGCTGTCATTGTTGCACCACGAGGAAGTACATGCTGTCATTGTAACACAACAAGGAAGTACATGCTGTCATTGTTACACCACAAGGAAGTACATGCTGTCATTGTAACACCTCGAGGAAGTACATGATGTCATTGTAACACCACAAGGAAGTACATGATGTCATTATAGCACCACAATGAAGTACATGCTGTCATTGTAACACCACAAGGAAGTACATGCTGTCATTGTAACATCACAAGGAAGTACATGATGTCATTGTAACATCACAAGGAAGTACATGCTGTCATTGTAACACCACAAGGAAGTACATGCTGTCATTGTAACACCACGAGGAAGTACATGCTGGCATTGTAGCACCATGAGGAAGTACATGCTGTCATTGTAACACCTCGAGGAAGTACATGCCGTCATTGTAACACCACAAGGAAGTACATGCTGTCATTGTAACACCACAAGGAAGTACATGCTGGCATTGTAGCACCACAAGAAAGTATATGCTGTAATTGTAACATCACGAGGAAGTACATGCTGTCATTGTAACACCACAAGGAAGTACATGATGTCATTGTAACACCACAAAGAAGTACATGCTGTTATTGTAACACCTCGAGGAAGTACATGCTGTCATTGTAACATCTCGAGGAAGTACATGCTGTCATTATAACACCACAAGGAAGTACATGCTGGCATTGTAACATCACAAGGAAGTACATGCTGGCATTGTAACATCACAAGGAAGTACATGCTGTCATTGTAACACATCGAGGAAGTACATGCTGTCATTGTAGCACCACAAGGAAGTACATGCTGTCATTGTAACACCACAAGGAAGTACATGCTGGCATTGTAACAATACAAGGAAGTACATGCTGTCATTGTAACACCACAAGGAAGTACATGCTGTCATTGTAACATCACAAGGAAGTACATGCTGTCATTGTAACATCACAAGGAATTACATGCTGGCATTGTAACATCACAAGGAAGTACATGCTGTCATTGTAACATTACAAGGAAGTACATGCTGGCATTGTAACATCACAAGGAAGTACATGCTGTCATTGTAACACCACAAGGAAGTACATGCTGTCATTGTAACACATCGAGGAAGTACATGCTGTCATTGTAGCACCACAAGGAAGTACATGCTGTCATTGTAACACCACAAGGAAGTACATGCTGGCATTGTAACAATACAAGGAAGTACATGCTGTCATTGTAACACCACAAGGAAGTACATGCTGTCATTGTAACATCACAAGGAAGTACATGCTGTCATTGTAACATCACAAGGAAGTACATGCTGTCATTGTAACACAAGGAAGTACATGATGTCATTGTAACACCACGAGGAAGTACATGCTGTCATTGTAACACCACAAGGAAGTACATGCTGTCATAGTTGCACCACGAGGAAGTACATGCTGTCATTGTAACACCACAAGGAAGTACAGGATGTCATTGTAACACCACAAGGAAGTACATGCTGTCATTGTAACACCACAAGGAAGTACATGATGTCATTGTAACACCATGAGGAAGTACATGCTGTCATTGTAACACCACAAGGAAGTACATGCTGTCATTGTAACACCACGAGGAAGTACATGCTGTCATTGTAACACCACAAGGAAGTACATGCTGTCATTGTAACACCACAAGGAAGTACATGCTGTCATTGTAACACCACAAGGAAGTACATGCTGTCATTGTAACACCACAAGGAAGTACATGCTGTCATTGTAACACCACGAGGAAGTACATGCTGTCATTGTAACACCACGAGGAAGTACATGCTGTCATTGTAACACCACGAGGAAGTACATGCTGTCATTGTAACACCACAAGGAAGTACATGCTGTCATTGTAACACCACAAGGAAGTACATGCTGTCATTGTAACACCACAAGGAAGTACATGCTGTCATTGTAACACCACAAGGAAGTACATGCTGTCATTGTAACACCACGAGGAAGTACATGCTGTCATTGTAACACCACGAGGAAGTACATGCTGTCATTGTAACACCACAAGGAAGTACATGCTGTCATTGTAACACCACAAGGAAGTACATGCTGTCATTGTAACACCACAAGGAAGTACATGCTGTCATTGTAACACCACAAGGAAGTACATGCTGTCATTGTAACACCACAAGGAAGTACATGCTGTCATTGTAACACCACAAGGAAGTACATGCTGTCATTGTAACATCACAAGGAAGTACATGCTGTCATTGTAACACCACAAGGAAGTACATGCTGTCATTGTAACATCACGAGGAAGTACATGCTGTCATTGTAACACCACAAGGAAGTACATGATGTCATTGTAACACCACAAGGAAGTACACACTGTCATTGTAACACCACAATGAAGTACATGCTGTCATTGTAACACCACAAGGAAGTACATCCTGTCATTGTAACACCACAAGGAAGTACATGCTGTCATTGTAACACCACAAGGAAGTACATGCTGGCATTGTAACACCACGAGGAAGTACATGCTGGCATTGTAGCACCACAAGGAAGTACATGCTGTCATTGTAACACCACAAGGAAGTACATGCTGGCATTGTAACATCACACGGAAGTACATGATGTCATTGTAACATCACAAGGAAGTACATGCTGTCATTGTAACACCACAAGGAAGTACATGCTGTCATTGTAACATCACAAGGAAGTACATGCTGTCATTGTAACATCACAAGGAAGTACATGCTGTCATTGTAACACAAGGAAGTACATGATGTCATTGTACACCACGAGGAAGTACATGCTGTCATTGTAACACCACGAGGAAGTACATGCTGGCATTGTAGCACCATGAGGAAGTACATGCTGTCATTGTAACACCTCGAGGAAGTACATGCCGTCATTGTAACACCACAAGGAAGTACATGCTGTCATTGTAACACCACAAGGAAGTACATGCTGGCATTGTAGCACCACAAGAAAGTATATGCTGTAATTGTAACATCACGAGGAAGTACATGCTGTCATTGTAACACCACAAGGAAGTACATGATGTCATTGTAACACCACAAAGAAGTACATGCTGTTATTGTAACACCTCGAGGAAGTACATGCTGTCATTGTAACATCTCGAGGAAGTACATGCTGTCATTATAACACCACAAGGAAGTACATGCTGGCATTGTAACATCACAAGGAAGTACATGCTGGCATTGTAACATCACAAGGAAGTACATGCTGTCATTGTAACACATCGAGGAAGTACATGCTGTCATTGTAGCACCACAAGGAAGTACATGCTGTCATTGTAACACCACAAGGAAGTACATGCTGGCATTGTAACAATACAAGGAAGTACATGCTGTCATTGTAACACCACAAGGAAGTACATGCTGTCATTGTAACATCACAAGGAAGTACATGCTGTCATTGTAACATCACAAGGAATTACATGCTGGCATTGTAACATCACAAGGAAGTACATGCTGTCATTGTAACATCACAAGGAAGTACATGCTGGCATTGTAACATCACAAGGAAGTACATGCTGTCATTGTAACACCACAAGGAAGTACATGCTGTCATTGTAACACATCGAGGAAGTACATGCTGTCATTGTAGCACCACAAGGAAGTACATGCTGTCATTGTAACACCACAAGGAAGTACATGCTGGCATTGTAACAATACAAGGAAGTACATGCTGTCATTGTAACACCACAAGGAAGTACATGCTGTCATTGTAACATCACAAGGAAGTACATGCTGTCATTGTAACATCACAAGGAAGTACATGCTGTCATTGTAACACAAGGAAGTACATGATGTCATTGTAACACCACGAGGAAGTACATGCTGTCATTGTAACACCACAAGGAAGTACATGCTGTCATAGTTGCACCACGAGGAAGTACATGCTGTCATTGTAACACCACAAGGAAGTGCAGGATGTCATTGTAACACCACAAGGAAGTACATGCTGTCATTGTAACACCACAAGGAAGTACATGATGTCATTGTAACACCATGAGGAAGTACATGCTGTCATTGTAACACCACAAGGAAGTACATGCTGTCATTTTAACACCACAAGGAAGTACATGCTGTCATTGTAACACCATGAGGAAGTACATGCTGTCATTGTAACAACACAAGGAAGTACATGCTGTCATTGTAACACCACAAGGAAGTACATGCTGGCATTGTAGCACCACAAGGAAGTACATGCTGTCATTGTAACACCACAAGGAAGTACATGCTGTCATTGTAACACAACGAGGAAGTACATGCTGTCATTGTAACACCACGAGGAAGTACATGCTGTCATTGTAACACCACAAGGAAGTACATGCTGTCATTGTAACACCACAAGGAAGTACATGCTGTCATTGTATCACCACAAGGAAGTACATGCTGTCATTGTAACACCACAAGGAAGTACATACTGTCATTGTAACACCACGAGGAAGTACATGCTGGCATTGTAGCACCATGAGGAAGTACATGCTGTCATTGTAACACCTCGAGGAAGTACATTCTGTCATTGTAACACCACAAGGAAGTACATGCTGCCATTGTAACACCACAATGAAGTACATGCTGTCATTGTAACACCACAAGGAAGTACATGCTGTCATTGTAACACCACAAGGAAGTACATGCTGTCATTGTAACACCACAAGGAAGTACATGCTGTCATTGTAACATCACAAGGAAGTACATGCTGTCATTGTAACATCACAAGGAAGTACATGTTGTCATTGTAACACCCCGAGGAAGCACATGCTGTCATTGTAACATCACGAGGAAGTACATGCTGTCATTGTAACACCACAAGGAAGTACATGATGTCATTGTAACACCACAAGGAAGTACACACTGTCATTGTAACACCACAATGAAGTACATGCTGTCATTGTAACACCACAAGGAAGTACATCCTGTCATTGTAACACCACAAGGAAGTACATGCTGTCATTGTAACACCACAAGGAAGTACATGCTGGCATTGTAACACCACGAGGAAGTACATGCTGGCATTGTAGCACCACAAGGAAGTACATGCTGTCATTGTAACACCACAAGGAAGTACATGCTGGCATTGTAACATCACACGGAAGTACATGATGTCATTGTAACATCACAAGGAAGTACATGCTGTCATTGTAACACCACAAGGAAGTACATGCTGTCATTGTAACATCACAAGGAAGTACATGCTGTCATTGTAACATCACAAGGAAGTACATGCTGTCATTGTAACACAAGGAAGTACATGATGTCATTGTACACCACGAGGAAGTACATGCTGTCATTGTAACACCACAAGGAAGTACATGCTGTCATTGTTGCACCACGAGGAAGTACATGCTGTCATTGTAACACCACAAGGAAGTACATGCTGTCATTGTAACACCACAAGGAAGTACATGCTGTCATTGTAACACCACAAGGAAATACATGATGTCATTGTAACACCATGAGGAAGTACATGCTGTCATTGTAACACCACAATGAAGTACATGCTGTCATTGTAACACCTCGAGGAAGTACATGCTATCATTGTAACACCTCGAGGAAGTACATGCTGTCATTGTAGCATCACGAGGAAGTACATGCTGTCATTGTAACATCACAAGGAAGTACATGCTGTCATTGTAACATCACAAGGAAGTACATGCTGGCATTGTAACATCACAAGGAAGTACATGCTGTCATTGTAACATCACAAGGAAGTACATGCTGGCATTGTAACATCACAAGGAAGTACATGCTGTCATTGTAACACCACAAGGAAGTACATGCTGTCATTGTAACACATTGAGGAAGTACATGCTGTCATTGTAGCACCACAAGGAAGTACATGCTGTCATTGTAACACCACAAGGAAGTACATGCTGGCATTGTAACAATACAAGGAAGTACATGCTGTCATTGTAACACCACAAGGAAGTACATGCTGTCATTGTAACATCACAAGGAAGTACATGCTGTCATTGTAACATCACAAGGAAGTACATGCTGGCATTGTAACATCACAAGGAAGTACATGCTGTCATTGTAACATCACAAGGAAGTACATGCTGTCATTGTAACACCTCGAGGAAGTACATGCTGTCATTGTAACATCGCGAGGAAGTACATGCTGTCATTGTAACACCACAAGGAAGTACATGATGTCATTTTAACACCACAAGGAAGTACATGCTGTTATTGTAACACCTCGAGGAAGTACATGCTGTCATTGTAACATCTCGAGGAAGTACATGCTGTCATTGTAACACTACAAGGAAGTACATGCTGGCATTTTAACATCACAAGTAAGTACATGCTGTCATTGTAACACCACAAGGAAGTACACACTGTCATTGTAACACCACAAGGAAGTACATGCTGTCATTGTAACACTGCAAGGAAGTACATGCTGTCATTGTAACACCACAAGGAAGTACACACTGTCATTGTAACACCACAAGGAAGTACATGCTGTCACTGTAACACCACAAGGAAGTACATGCTGTCATTGTAACACCACAAGGAAGTACATGCTGTCATTGTAACACCACAAGGAAGTACATGCTGTCATTGTAACACCACAAGGAAGTACATGCTGGCATTGTAACACCACGAGGAAGTACATGCTGGCATTGTAGCACCACAAGGAAGTACATGCTGTCATTGTAACACCACAAGGAAGTATATGCTGGCATTGTAACATCACACGGAAGTACATGCTGTCATTGTAACATCACAAGGAAGTACATGCTGTCATTGTAACACTACAAGGAAGTACATGCTGTCATTGTAACATCACAAGGAAGTACATGCTGTCATTGTAACACAAGGAAGTACATGATGTCATTGTAACACCACGAGGAAGTACATGCTGTCATTGTAACACTACAAGGAAGTACATGCTGTCATTGTTGCACCACGAGGAAGTACATGCTGTCATTGTAACACCACAAGGAAGTACATGCTGTCATTGTAACACCACAAGGAAGTACATGCTGTCATTGTAACACCACAAGGAAGTACATGATGTCATTGTAACACCATGAGGAAGTACATGCTGTCATTGTAACACCACAAGGAAGTACATGATGTCATTGTAACACCACAAGGAAGTACATGCTGTCATTGTAACACCACAATGAAGTACATGCTGTCATTGTAACACCACAAGGAAGTACATGTTGTCATTGTAACACCACAAGGAAGTACATGCTGGCATTGTAACATCACACGGAAGTACATGCTGGCATTGTAACACCACGAGGAAGTACATGCTGGCATCGTAGCACCACAAGGAAGTACATGCTGTCATTGTAACACCACAAGGAAGTACATGCTGGCATTGTAACATCACACGGAAGTACATGCTGTCATTGTAACATCACAAGGAAGTACATGCTGTCATTGTAACACCACAATGAAGTACATGCTGTCATTGTAACATCACAATGAAGTACATGCTGTCATTGTAACACAAGGAAGTACATGATGTCATTGTAACACCACAAGGAAGTACATGCTGTCATTGTTGCACCACGAGGAAGTACATGCTGTCATTGTAACACCACAAGGAAGTACATGCTGTCATTGTAACACCACAAGGAAGTACATGCTGTCATTGTAACACCACAAGGAAGTACATGCTGTCATTGTAACACCACAAGGAAGTACATGCTGTCATTGTAACACCACAAGGAAGTACATGCTGTCATTGTAACACCACAAGGAAGTACATGCTGTCATTGTAACACCACAAGGAAGTACATGCTGGCATTGTAGCACCACGAGGAAGTACATGCTGTCATTGTAACACCACAAGGAAGTACATGCTGTCATTGTAACACCACAAGGAAGTACATGCTGTCATTGTAACACCACAAGGAAGTACATGATGTCATTGTAACACCATGCGGAAGTACATGCTGTCATTGTAACACCACAAGGAAGTACATGCTGTCATTGTAACATCACAAGGAAGTACATGCTGTCATTGTAACACAAGGAAGTACATGATGTCATTGTAACACCACGAGGAAGTACATGCTGTCATTGTAACACCACAAGGAAGTACATGCTGTCATTGTTGCACCACGAGGAAGTACATGCTGTCATTGTAACACCACAAGGAAGTACATGCTGTCATTGTAACACCACAAGGAAGTACATGCTGTCATTGTAACACCACAAGGAAGTACATGATGTCATTGTAACACCATGCGGAAGTACATGCTGTCATTGTAACACCACAAGGAAGTACATGCTGTCATTGTAACATCACAAGGAAGTACATGCTGTCATTGTAACACCATGAGGAAGTACATGATGTCATTGTAACACCACAAGGAAGTACATGCTGTCATTGTAACACCACAAGGAAGTACATGCTGTCATTGTAACACCACAAGGAAGTACATGCTGTCATTTTAACATCACAAGGAAGTACATGCTGTCATTGTAACATCACAAGGAAGTACATGCTGGCATTGTAACACCACGAGGAAGTACATGCTGGCATTGTAGCACCACAAGGAAGTACATGCTGTCATTGTAACACCACAAGGAAGTACATGCTGGCATTGTAACATCACACGGAAGTACATGCTGTCATTGTAACATCACAAGGAAGTACATGCTGTCATTGTAACACCACAAGGAAGTACATGCTGTCATTGTAACATCACAAGGAAGTACATGCTGTCATTGTAACACAAGGAAGTACATGATGTCATTGTAACACCACGAGGAAGTACATGCTGTCATTGTAACACCACAAGGAAGTACATGCTGTCATTGTTGCACCACGAGGAAGTACATGCTGTCATTGTAACACCACAAGGAAGTACATGCTGTCATTGTAACACCACAAGGAAGTACATGCTGTCTTTGTAACACCACAAGGAAGTACATGATGTCATTGTAACACCATGAGGAAGTACATGCTGTCATTGTAACACCACAAGGAAGTACATGCTGTCATTGTAACACCACAAGGAAGTACATGTTGTCATTGTAACACCACAAGGAAGTACATGCTGGCATTGTAACATCACACGGAAGTACATGCTGGCATTGTAACACCACGAGGAAGTACATGCTGGCATTGTAGCACCACAAGGAAGTACATGCTGTCATTGTAACACCACAAGGAAGTACATGCTGGCATTGTAACATCACACGGAAGTACATGCTGTCATTGTAACATCACAAGGAAGTACATGCTGTCATTGTAACATCACAAGGAAGTACATGCTGTCATTGTAACATCACAAGGAAGTACATGCTGTCATTGTAACACAAGGAAGTACATGATGTCATTGTAACACCACGAGGAAGTACATGCTGTCATTGTAACACCACAAGGAAGTACATGCTGTCATTGTTGCACCACGAGGAAGTACATGCTGTCATTGTAACACCACAAGGAAGTACATGCTGTCATTGTAACACCACAAGGAAGTACATGCTGTCATTGTAACACCACAAGGAAGTACATGATGTCATTGTAACACCATGCGGAAGTACATGCTGTCATTGTAACACCACAAGGAAGTACATGCTGTCATTGTAACATCACAAGGAAGTACATGCTGTCATTGTAACACAAGGAAGTACATGATGTCATTGTAACACCACGAGGAAGTACATGCTGTCATTGTAACACCACAAGGAAGTACATGCTGTCATTGTTGCACCACGAGGAAGTACATGCTGTCATTGTAACACCACAAGGAAGTACATGCTGTCATTGTAACACCACAAGGAAGTACATGCTGTCATTGTAACACCACAAGGAAGTACATGATGTCATTGTAACACCATGCGGAAGTACATGCTGTCATTGTAACACCACAAGGAAGTACATGCTGTCATTGTAACATCACAAGGAAGTACATGCTGTCATTGTAACACAAGGAAGTACATGATGTCATTGTAACACCACAAGGAAGTACATGCTGTCATTGTAACACCACAAGGAAGTACATGCTGTCATTGTAACACCACAAGGAAGTACATGTTGTCATTGTAACACCACAAGGAAGTACATGCTGGCATTGTAACATCACACGGAAGTACATGCTGTCATTTTAACATCACAAGGAAGTACATGCTGTCATTGTAACATCACAAGGAAGTACATGCTGTCATTGTAACACCACAAGGAAGTACATGCTGGCATTGTAGCACCACGAGGAAGTACATGCTGGCATTGTAACACCTCGAGGAAGTACATGATGTCATTGTAACATCACAAGGAAGTACATGCTGTCATTGTAACACCACAAGGAAGTACACGCTGTCATTGTAACACCACAAGGAAGTACATGATGTCATTGTAACATCACAAGGAAGTACATGCTGTCATTGTAACACCACATGGAAGTACATGCTGTCATTGTAACACCACAAGGAAGTACATGCTGGCATTGTAGCACCACAAGGAAGTACATGCTGTCATGGTAACACCACAAGGAAGTACATGCTGTCATTGTAACACCACGAGGAAGTACATGCTGTCATTGTAACACCACAAGGAAGTACATGCTGTCATTGTTGCACCACGAGGAAGTACATGCTGTCATTGTAACACCACAAGGAAGTACATGCTGTCATTGTAACACCACAAGGAAGTACATGCTGTCTTTGTAACACCACAAGGAAGTACATGATGTCATTGTAACACCATGAGGAAGTACATGCTGTCATTGTAACACCACAAGGAAGTACATGCTGTCATTGTAACACCACAAGGAAGTACATGCTGTCATTGTAACACCACAAGGAAGTACATGCTGTCATTGTAACACCACAAGGAAGTACATGCTGTCATTGTAACACCACAAGGAAGTACATGTTGTCATTGTAACACCACAAGGAAGTACATGCTGGCATTGTAACATCACACGGAAGTACATGCTGGCATTGTAACACCACGAGGAAGTACATGCTGGCATTGTAACATCACACGGAAGTACATGCTGTCATTGTAACATCACAAGGAAGTACATGCTGTCATTGTAACATCACAAGGAAGTACATGCTGTCATTGTAACACAAGGAAGTACATGATGTCATTGTAACACCACGAGGAAGTACATGCTGTCATTGTAACACCACAAGGAAGTACATGCTGTCATTGTTGCACCACGAGGAAGTACATGCTGTCATTGTAACACCACAAGGAAGTACATGCTGTCATTGTAACACCACAAGGAAGTACATGCTGTCATTGTAACACACAGGAAGTACATGATGTCATGTACACCATGGGAATACATGCTGTCATTGTAACACCACAAGGAAGTACATGCTGTCATTGTAACACCACAAGGAAGTACATGCTGTCATTGTAACACCACGAGGAAGTACATGCTGTCATTGTAACACCACAAGGAAGTACATGCTGTCATTGTAACACCACAAGGAAGTACATGCTGTCATTGTAACACCACAAGGAAGTACATGCTGGCATTGTAACATCACACGGAAGTACATGCTGTCATTGTAACATCACAAGGAAGTACATGCTGTCATTGTAACATCACAAGGAAGTACATGCTGTCATTGTAACATCACAAGGAAGTACATGCTGTCATTGTAACACAAGGAAGTACATGATGTCATTGTAACACCACGAGGAAGTACATGCTGTCATTGTAACACCACAAGGAAGTACATGCTGTCATTGTTGCACCACGAGGAAGTACATGCTGTCATTGTAACACCACAAGGAAGTACATGCTGTCATTGTAACACCACAAGGAAGTACATGCTGTCATTGTAACACCACAAGGAAGTACATGATGTCATTGTAACACCATGCGGAAGTACATGCTGTCATTGTAACACCACAAGGAAGTACATGCTGTCATTGTAACATCACAAGGAAGTACATGCTGTCATTGTAACACCATGAGGAAGTACATGATGTCATTGTAACACCACAAGGAAGTACATGCTGTCATTGTAACACCACAAGGAAGTACATGCTGTCATTGTAACACCACAAGGAAGTACATGCTGTCATTGTAACACCACAAGGAAGTACATGCTGGCATTGTAACATCACACGGAAGTACATGCTGTCATTTTAATATCACAAGGAAGTACATGCTGTCATTGTAACATCACAAGGAAGTACATGCTGTCATTGTAACACCACAAGGAAGTACATGCTGGCATTGTAGCACCACGAGGAAGTACATGCTGGCATTGTAACACCTCGAGGAAGTACATGATGTCATTGTAACACCACAAGGAAGTACATGCTGTCATTGTAACACCACACGGAAGTACATGCTGTCATTGTAACACCACAAGGAAGTACATGCTGTCATTGTAACATCACAAGGAAGTACATGCTGTCATTGTAACACCACAAGGAAGTACACGCTGTCATTGTAACACCTCGAGGAAGTACATGCTGTCATTGTAACACCACAAGGAAGTGCATGCTGTCATTGTAACACCAAAAGGAAGTACATGCTGTCATTGTAACACCACAAGGAAGTACATGCTGTCATTGTAGCACCACAAGGATGTCATTGTAACATCACAAGGAAGTACATGCTGTCATTGTAACACCACAAGGAAGTACATGCTGTCATTGTAACACCACAAGGAAGTACATGCTGGCATTGTAGCACCACAAGGAAGTACATGCTGTCATTGTAACACCACAAGGAAGTACATGCTGTCATTGTAACACCACGAGGAAGTACATGCTGTCATTGTAACACCACAAGGAAGTACATGCTGTCATTGTAACACCACAAGGAAGTACATGCTGTCATTGTATCACCACAAGGAAGTACATGCTGTCATTGTAACACCAAAAGGAAGTACATGCTGTCATTGTAACACCACAAGGAAGTACATGCTGTCATTGTAGCACCACAAGGAAGTACATGATGTCATTGTAACACCACAAGGAAGTACATGCTGTCATTGTAACACCACAAGGAAGTACATGCTGGCATTGTAGCACCACAAGGAAGTACATGCTGTCATTGTAACACCACAAGGAAGTACATGCTGTCATTGTAACACCACGAGGAAGTACATGCTGTCATTGTAACACCACAAGGAAGTACATGCTGTCATTGTAACACCACAAGGAAGTACATGCTGTCATTGTATCACCACAAGGAAGTACATGCTGTCATTGTAACACCACAAGGAAGTACATGCTGTCATTGTAACACCACGAGGAAGTACATGCTGGCATTGTAGCACCATGAGGAAGTACATGCTGTCATTGTAACACCTCGAGGAAGTACATGCTGTCATTGTAACACCACAAGGAAGTACATGCTGTCATTGTAACACCACAAGGAAGTACATGCTGGCATTGTAGCACCACAAGGAAGTACATGCTGTCATTGTAACACCACAAGGAAGTACATGCTGTCATTGTAACATCACAAGGAAGTACATGCTGTCATTGTAACATCACAAGGAAGTACATGCTGTCATTGTAACACCTCGAGGAAGTACATGCTGTCATTGTAACACCACAAGGAAGTACATGCTGTCATTGTAACATCACGAGGAAGTACATGCTGTCATTGTAACACCACGAGGAAGTACATGATGTCATTGTAACACCACAAGGAAGTACATGCTGTTATTGTAACACCTTGAGGAAGTACATGCTGTCATTGTAACATCTCGAGGAAGTACATGCTGTCATTGTAACACCACAATGAAGTACATGCTGGCATTGTAACATCACAAGGAAGTACATGCTGTCATTGTAACACCACAAGGAAGTACACACTGTCATTGTAACACCACAAGGAAGTACATGCTGTCATTGTAACACCACAAGGAAGTACATGCTGTCATTGTAACACCACAAGGAAGTACATGCTGGCATTGTAACACCACAAGGAAGTACATGCTGGCATTGTAGCACCACAAGGAAGTACATGCTGTCATTGTAACACCTCAAGGAAGTACATGCTGTCATTGTAACATCACAAGGAAGTACATGCTGTCATTGTAACACCACAAGGTAGTACATGCTGTCATTGTAACATCACAAGGAAGTACATGCTGTCATTGTAACACCACAAGGAAGTACATGATGTCATTAATATTTAATAATTCTGAGAATTTTCATGGTCAATTCAGAAAATACGTGTACAGGCATACAATGAGACACAATCCGCTATCGTGCACGACCATAATGAACAAGAAACTAGTTAAACATGAGACACATCCAAGCCCCACAAATAGGATGACAAGAAAGGATTATCACAAAGTTATATCAAATCTAAAACAATATCTGCATATATTCTACAGTCTAATCTACTTTGATCAGGTCATGGTAATGTTATAATTACGGTAATGTTGCAGTTACCGTATGTATGGTAACTGTAGAAAATTCTGATGCCATACCGACACATTAGATATGTTTGTTTTCTTATAAAGACTTTACAAAATGTACAATTATATCTCCATGTTTATATCTCCATGTATATATCTCCGTGTATATATCTCCGTGTATATATCTCCGTGTATATATCTCCGTGTATATATCTCCGTGTATATATCTCCGTGTATATATCTCCGTGTATATATCTCCGTGTATATATCTCCGTGTATATATCTCCGTGTATATATCTCCGTGTATATTTCTCCGTGTATATATCTCCGTGTATATATATCCGTGTATATAACTCCGTGTATATATCTCCGTGTATATATCTCCGTGTATATATCTCCGTGTATATATCTCCGTGTATATATCTCCGTGTATATATCTCCGTGTATATATCTCCGTGTATATATCTCCGTGTATATATCTCCATGTATATATCTCCATGTATATATCTCTCCATTTGCATATGTGTATATATTTGTTCTTGCCTAACCAGTATAACAATAGTTCACATCAATACCCTAGTGTAGATATACACTATGCTGAGTGTAGATATACACTATGCTGAGTGTAGATAAACACTATGCTGAGTGTAGATAACACTATGCTGAGTGTAGATAAACACTATGCTGAGTGTAGATAACACTATGCTGAGTGTAGATAACACTATGCTGAGTGTAGATAAACACTATGCTGAGTGTAGATATACACTATGCTGAGTGTAGATATACACTATGCTGAGTGTAGATAAACACTATGCTGAGTGTAGATAACACTATGCTGAGTGTAGATAACACTATGCTGAGTGTAGATAAACACTATGCTGAGTGTAGATAAACACTATGCTGGTACATTTAACGGTAAAGGATAGTCTTACACTGGTTAGATAAAGCATGCTGTTGCTATGGATATGGTGTCGGCCATGCAACCAACAAGTTGCGAGTTTGAGCCCCACAAGAACTGTGGTGGTGGTGGTGGTGTTCTGATGCAAGCCACTTTAATTCCACATTGCCTCTGCTCTCTCACTCAATGTGACTTATTCCATCAGGAACGACGTCTGACGAGCAATGTATAAACTTTGATTCTGGTTGGCGTGGATGGATTCTGGTTGGCATGGATGGATTCTGGTTGGCGTGGATGGATTCTGGTTGGCGTGGATGGATTCTGGTTGGCGTGGATGGATTCTGGTTGGCATGGATGGATTCTGGTTGGCGTTGATGGATTCTGGTTGGCGTGGATGGATTCTGGTTGGCGTGGATGGATTCTGGTTGGTGTGGATGGATTCTGGTTGGCATGGATGGATTCTGGTTGGCATGGATGGATTCTGGTTGGCATGGGTGGATTCTGGTTGGCGTGGATGGATTCTGGTTGGCGTGGATGGATTCTGGTTGGTGTGGATGGATTCTGGTTGGCGTGGATGGAAGCGTATGTATGTACTCAACACAACACTCAACACAACATGCACAACACTCAACACAACATCCACAACACAACACTCAACACAACATCCACAACACTCAACATAACATCCACAACATCCACAACACAACATCCACAACACAACACTCAACACAACACTCAACACAACATCCACAACACAACATCCACAACACTCAACACAACATCCACAACACTCAACACAACATCCACAACACAACACTCAACACAACATCCACAACACAACACTCAACACAACATCCACAACACAACATCCACAACACAACATCCACAACACAACATGCACAACACAACACTCAACACAACATCCAAAACACAACACTCAACACAACATCCACAACACTCAACACAACATCCACAACACTCTTCAACAGAACGAGGCTGAGCCATGTTTATAGTAGGTAGATAGTAAAGAACTGATTCAATTTAAGTGTAAAATACAACATTATTCTGAACACAAAAGCTGAATAGTTGCTATTCATTTTACAGGGGTAAATAAGAGTTGAAAATGTACATGCTGTCATTTTAACACCACGAGGAAAATATCCGTTTCTAATAATAGGATCTGAGAAGCTTCCATGATCCAAAACACAGAAATCCTGAAGCTTCCACGATCCAAAACATTGAAATCCTGAAGCTTCCATGATCCAAAACACAGAAATCCTGAAGCTTCCACGATCCAAAACACAGAAATCCTGAAGCTTCCATGATCCAAAACACAGAAATCCTGAAGCTTCCATGATCCAAAACACAGAAATCCAGAAGCTTCCACGATCCAAAACACAGAAATCCTGAAGCTTCCATGATCCAAAACACAGAAATCCAGAAGCTTCCACGATCCAAAACACAGAAATCCAGAAGCTTCCATGATCCAAAACACAGAAATCCTGAAGCTTCCATGATCCAAAACACAGAAATCCTGAAGCTTCCACGATCCAAAACACAGAAATCCTGAAGCTTCCACGATCCAAAACACAGAAATCCTGAAGCTTCCATGATCCAAAACACAGAAATCCTGAAGCTTCCACGATCCAAAACACAGAAATCCTGAAGCTTCCACGATCCAAAACACAGAAATCCTGAAGCTTCCACGATCCAAAACACAGAAATCCTGAAGCTTCCACGATCCAAAACACAGAAATCCTGAAGCTTCCATGATCCAAAACATTGA
Source organism: Archivesica marissinica (assembly GCA_014843695.1). Taxonomy (NCBI): domain Eukaryota; kingdom Metazoa; phylum Mollusca; class Bivalvia; order Venerida; family Vesicomyidae; genus Archivesica; species Archivesica marissinica. Next base: position 398,754 of record CM026402.1, read on the forward strand.
AATCCTACAAGGACATGGCAATATAACGTATATCCTATGCTGACATGGCAATATAACATAGATCCTATGCTGACATGACAATATAACGTATATCCTATGCTGACATGGCAATATAACGTAGATCCTATGCTGACATGGTAATATAATGTAGAACCTATGCTGACATGGTAATACAACATAGATCCTATGCTGACATGGCAATATAACATAGATCCTATGCTGACATGGCAATATAACATAGATCCTATGCTGACATGGTAATATAATGTAGAACCTATGCTGACATGGCAATATAACGTATATCCTATGCTGACATGGTAATATAACGTATATCCTATGCTGACATGGCAATATAACATAGATCCTATGCTGACATGACAATATAACGTATATCCTATGCTGACATGGTAATATAATGTAGAACCTATGCTGACATGGTAATACAACATAGATCCTATGCTGACATGGCAATACAACATAGATCCTATGCTGACATGGTAATATAACATAGATCCTATGCTGACATGGCAATACAACATAGATCCTATGCTGACATGGTAATATAACATAGATCCTATGCTGACATGGCAATATAACATAGATCCTATGCTGACATGGCAATATAACATAGTTCCTATGCTGACATGGCAATATAACATAGTTCCTATGCTGACATGGCAATATAACATAGATCCTATGCTGACATGGCAATATAACATAGATCCTATGCTGACATGACAATACAACATAGATCCTATGCTGACATGACAATATAACATAGATCCTATGCTGACATGGCAATATAACATAGATCCTATGCTGACATGGCAATATAACATAGATCCTATGCTGACATGGTAATATAACGTATATCCTATGCTGACATGGCAATATAACATAGTTCCTATGCTGACATGGCAATATAACATAGTTCCTATGCTGACATGGCAATATAACATAGATCCTATGCTGACATGACAATACAACATAGATCCTATGCTGACATGACAATACAACATAGATCCTATGCTGACATGACAATATAACATAGATCCTATGCTGACATGGCAATATAACATAGATCCTATGCTGACATGGCAATATAACATAGATCCTATGCTGACATGGTAATATAATGTATATCCTATGCTGACATGGCAATATAACATAGTTCCTATGCTGACATGGCAATATAACATAGTTCCTATGCTGACATGGCAATATAACATAGATCCTATGCTGACATGGCAATATAACATAGATCCTATGCTGACATGGTAATATAACGTATATCCTATGCTGACATGGTAATATAACATAGTTCCTATGCCCTATACCCGACTGTACTATGAATGCATGAAGATGAAGCATAAAGCGTGGTTGACACACACACACACACACACACACACACACACACACACACACACACACACACACACACACACACACACACACACACACACACACACACACACACACACACACACACACACACACACACACACACACACACACACACACACACACACACACACACACACACACACACACACACACACACACACACACACACACACACACACACACACACACACACACACACACACACACACACACACACACACACACACACACACACCACACACACACACACACACACACACACACACACACACACACACACACACACACACACACACACACACACACACACACACACACACACACACACACACACACACACACACACACACACACACACACACACACACACACACACACACACACACACACACACACACACACACACACACACACACACACCACACACACACACACACACACACACACACACACACACACACACACACACACACACACACACACACCACACACACACACACACACACACACACACACACACACACACACACACACACACACACACACACACACACACACACACACACACACACACACACACACACACACACACACACACACACACACACACACACACACACACACACACACACACACACACACACACACACACACACACACACACACACACACACACACACACACACACACACACACACACACACACACACACACACACACACACACACACACACACACACACACACACACACACACACACACACACACACACACACACACACACACACACACACACACACACACACACACACACACACACACACACACACACACACACACACACACACACACACACACACACACACACACACACACACACACACACACACACACACACACACACACACACACACACACACACACACACACACACACACACACACACACACACACACACACACACACACACACACACACACACACACACACACACCACACACACACACACACACACACACACACACACACACACACACACACACACACACACACACACACACACACACACACACACACACACACACACACACACACACACACACACACACACACACACACACACACACACACACACACACACACACACACACACACACACACACACACACACACACACACACACACACACTTGATACAAACACTATATACAAAGTATTGCATGTAATTACATTATTATAAGAATCCATACATAGTAAGTGTTTATTTACCCCCCCCCCCCCCCAGGAATGTCTGGGCGACGCCTCCTGCAGTATATTGGTCATATTAGTTTCTTGAGAACAATGCGTATAGTACCGATACATGGCAAGTGTTTATTTACCCCCCCCCCCAGGAATGTCTGGGCAACGCCTCCTGCAGTATATTGGTCATGTTAGTTTCTTGTTACAATGTGCATAGTACCGATACATGGTAAGTGTTTATTTACCCCCCCCCCCCAGGAATGTCTGGGCGACGCCTCCTGCAGTATATATTGGTCATATTAGTTTCTTGTTACAATGCGCATAGTACCGATACATGGCAAGTGTTTATTTACCCCCCCCCCCCCCCAGGAATGTCTGGGCGACGCCTCCTGCAGTATATTGGTCATGTTAGTTTCTTGTTACAATGCGTATAGTACCGATACATGGCAAGTGTTTATTTACCCCCCCCCCCAGGAATGTCTGGGCGACGCCTCCTGCAGTATATTGGTCATGTTAGTTTCTTGTTACAATGTGTATAGTACCGATACATGGTAAGTGTTTATTTACCCCCCCCCCCAGGAATGTCTGGGCGACGCCTCCTGCAGTATATTGGTCATGTTAGTTTCTTGTTACAATGTGTATAGTACCGATACATGGGATTTCAGTTTATAGTCACAAACCACTTAATATTATTACGGTACTATTGGGGACGGAACTTGCAACCCCCGGATTTGCTGTGAAACATGTAACCATGGGAACACTGCTCTATCCCTAATCACTACATGTACTACACTCAACCACATTACATGTACTACACTCAACCAATAATAGACAATTATCTTCCAGAGATAATATCTTCCAGAGATAATAGACAATTATCTTCCAGAGATAATATCTTCCAGAGATAATAGACAATTATCTTCCAGAGTTAATAGTTATATATTAAGTCAATATTATTTGCAATTGGAGTCTCTTGTCTCTTTATCTCTGTACATGTCATAATATAGAATGATGTGACTGCATAATCTCATAGTCTATATAGACAATAACACAGTTTGAAATAGTCTCCCGGAGCTCCCGCATTTCTTCCTATTTTTGGCTGAGGGAGATTGGTTTATCATATAGAATATAATATAGAGGGAACTTAGTGTCAAACTTCTCCCTAACATATCAAAACCATTCTCCCTGTAATATAGAGCTAGCAAAACCATTCTCCCTGTAAAATAGGTCTAGCAAACCATTCTCCCTGTAATATAGATCTAGCAAAACCATTCTCCCTGTAATATAGGTCTAGCAAAACCATTCTCCCTGCAATATAGGTCTAGCAAAACCATTCTCCCTGCAATATAGGTCTAGCAAAACCATTCGCCCTGCAATATAGGTCTAGCAAAACCATTCTCCCTGTAACATAGATCTAGCAAAACCATTCTCCCTGTAATATAGGTCTAGCAAAACCATTCTCCCTGTAATATAGATATAGCAAAACCATTCTCCCTGTAATATAGATCTAGTAAAACCATTCTCCCTGTAATATAGGTCTAGCAAAACCATTCTCCCTGTAACATAGGTCTAGCAAAACCATTCTCCCTGTAATATAGATCTAGCAAAACCATTCTCCCTGTAATATAGGTCTAGCAAAACCATTCTCCCTGTAATATAGATCTAGCAAAACCATTCTCCCTGTAATATAGATCTAGTAAAACCATTCTCCCTGTAATATAGGTCTAGCAAAACCATTCTCCCTGTAATATAGATCTAGTAAAACCATTCTCCCTGTAATATAGATCTAGCAAAACCATGCTCCCTGTAACATAGGTCTAGCAAAACCCTTCTCCCTGTAAAATAGGTCTAGCAAAACCCTTCTCCCTGTAAAATAGGTCTAGCAAAACCCTTCTCCCTGTAAAATAGGTCTAGCAAAACCATTCTCCCTGTAATATAGGTCTAGCAAAACCCTTCTCCCTGTAACATAGGTCTAGCAAAACCATTCTCCCTGTAAAATAGGTCTAGCAAAACCATTCTCCCTGTAACATAGGTCTAGCAAAACCATTCTCCCTGTAACATAGGTCTAGCAAAACCATTCTCCCTGTAACATAGGTCTAGCAAAACCATTCTCCCTGTAATATATATCTAGCACAACCATTCTCCCTGTAACATAGGTCTAGCAAAACCCTTCTCCCTGTAACATAGGTCTAGCAAAACCATTCTCCCTGTAACATAGGTCTAGCAAAACCCTTCTCCCTGTAACATAGGTCTAGCAAAACCATTCTCCCTGTAACATAGGTCTAGCAAAACCATTCTCCCTGTAATATAGGTCTAGCAAAACCCTTCTCCCTGTAATGTAGGGTCTAGGGTAACAATATCGGGGCCATGAACGGAAAATTGAGGAAAATGAGGAAATCTGCCAAAATACTGAAGAGAGGATTGCTCCCACCTAAAAAGATATATTCCTGAACAGCTTAGAACATATTTGACAATATTTATTATTCGAGATAAAACAGACGAAATCCAGAAATAGAGTGATAGTTTACCTCAAAATCAGATTCATTTTAAAAATAAAATGTTTTTCCTAAAGATTCTGGGTTATAAAGAAAATAAAGTTACTGTTTATTAAATTTAGGATTATTTTGCGAGTTGCAGCAAACATACAAGTCAAGTCTTCATCGAGAGCCGTATAATATTTACTAAGACGACCCAATATATTCAAATTATCAGACAATAATCTTAAGATTCTAATTATCTGATTTACTGGTTAATATACATGTAGGCATTAGCGAGGAAATATCAACCGAAATTCACACACACACAAAAACAAATCTGCTGTCAATTTAGACTAGTGATTAATATAAGTTGTTGGAACTTGTTTCACAATCGAGCTAAAATACATTTGTGTAAACTAATATTACAGTTATCTTCCTAATCAGCAGAGTTTAAAGTTATCGTTCTGTTCAGACAGAGGAAACCGTCCTCTATCAGTGTTTGCGAATGTCACATTTTGTATGCCAGCATTTTTAATCGAGTTATCTAAACGTATATGAATTTAGGTTGTACGCTAGTGGCAGATAAAATCACAGAACGTGGCATATGATCACACTCTATGCTGCTTGCTACTCGGATTGTGGAGCTAAAACACTTGGCTGAATAGCAAACAACATAGATCCTGATCAATCGCGGCATATGCTGATCTGGATCTATGTTCTTTGCAACTGTGATTTTATTTACTCAGCGTCTCTATGCTATCACACACATACAACACACAATGCAATAAAAGCAATTATACATAATAGCATGATGAAATATGAAGGACTAAGCTAGAGGTAACATAACACATAAAGCATCAACAATACCATTTGTTCACATCTTCTATATATTTTTGCTCTAATAGCAGTAGTAGTAATAATTCCAGTGATTATTTAGAGAGGGCACGTGGTTATCTCTGGGCTATTCTTCCACATGGCCCTCTATTTTAGATTATATAGAGAATAGACAGAAGGTGGGCTGCAACACCTGTTGCTATAACGATATCCCCTAGCAGTAACACATTCAGAAACACTGTTTCTTGAGAACAATAAAGATTATAACAAGCATACAGACATGTATCTTAGATAGAGTAGATTACAGATGTCATATACATGTAAATACATTCCACATATATACTGCATACATAACTACACACAATACCCCCAATACACTGATATAACAGAATCCTTGGCCTTTATTAGTTGATGTTCTAAATGAAATTATGTCCGTTTTTAAAATCAATTAAAAAACTTTAAAATGATAAAACACAATCAATATGCTAATGTTACGGTCCAAGTTATAGTTGAGATCAACCATACCCCGATACACACTTCTCATACCAGAAACATAATGAATGTGTGCACTTTCACACTCGGCTAGCACTTTAGAAAATAAATATTTGTTATACAATGTTGCATTGGCATTTCTGCGTGTGTTGCCTGTTTCAGCGTGCTTTAAGTCTCTCTGGATTGGGTTTGCTGGTAATAACAAAGCAATATATGTTGAGATGAGTGCAGATTTCTCGGCACACATTCACACTGTACATGAGCCAGTTCTGAGCACTGAATATCTGGAATATAAAACATAAGTTCTGCGCACTATACATGTATATCTGGAATATAAAACACAAGTTCTGAGAACTATACATGTATATCTGGTATATAAAACACAAGTTCTGAGAACTATACATGTATATCTGGTATATAGCACACAAGTTCTGAGAACTATACATGTATATCTGGTATATAAAACACAAGTTCTGCGCACTATACATGTATATCTGGTATATAAAACACAAGTTCTGAGAACTATACATGTATATCTGGTATATAAAACACAAGTTCTGCGCACTATACATGTATATCTGGTATATAAAACACAAGTTCTGAGAACTATACATGTATATCTGGTATATAAAACACAAGTTCTGAGAACTATACATGTATATCTGGAAAATAAAACACAAGTTCTGAGAACTATACATGTATATCTGGTAAATAAAACACAAGTTCTGAGAACTATACATGTATATCTGGTATATAAAACACAAGTTCTGAGAACTATACATGTATATCTGGTATATAGCACACAAGTTCTGAGAACTATACATGTATATCTGGTAAATAAAACACAAGTTCTGAGCACTATAAGTTTAACACAACTTTGTACTCACATTTACAGCCTTGAAACGTTCAGAAAAATTAATAAGGAATAAAATCAACCCATGTTTCGTTTATTGAGGTATACAATAAATGTGTTCGGTTAAAGTGTACCTGTATTACATACCCAAATAAACACAACACAGGTTATTTTATTCCTTTATTCTAACACGACCCAGCTAATAACATTAAAACCAATCTCGGGTTATTCTGCAATATACCTACCTTGAACTATGCTGCACGCGCACCGTGTTTTGGCTACGTCATTTATACAATGCGTGTAAAGTTTTATGAATGAAAGTCACCTGATGTTTGTAAAAAATACCGTTGGAATTCACGGAAGTGAGCTATTTTTAGAATCAGATAATCTCTTGTCCATCTTGTTTTTCTGTTAAGTAACGTTTCAGTTACTATTCTGTACAGTTTTATTTGACAAAATAAATAAAATTATTGATCAGTTACAACTTTTGTTCATTTATGCACTAGATTGATATTTTCCATAAAAAATAACGTCATCACCCCTTATGCGGGAGGAAATTTCGAAAGCCAAATGCAGCGGCGTTTGAAGAAAATACTCATTTAAAATGATTAGAAGTAAGTCGTGTTACAATCGAAATAATAAGTATCAACCGTGGTATATCGCAGAATAACCCGAGTTTGTCGTTCTTATGCATAGAAATATATTTCTACGCATAAGAACTTCAAACTCGGGTTATTCTGCGATATACCACGGTTGATACTTATTATTTCTTAAATATTTACAACTCCGATGCATTCTCCTTCAATGAGCTCTCCGACGGCTACTGCAGTTCACTACTAGATGACTGTGCATTCTCCTTCAATGAGCTCTCCGACGGCTACTGCAGTTCACTACCAGATGACTGTGCATTCTCCTTCAATGAGCTCTCCGACGGCTACTGCAGTTCACTACAAGATGACTGTGCATTCTCCTTCAATGAGCTCTCCGACGGCTACTGCAGTTCGCTACCAGATCACTGATCTGTTTGTTTTGGGGGTTACAGTTGTACCGACAGGGGACATATAGCGACTCTCCAGCTATAATTGATGTAGGAAGTCGCCAGCCCTCCGTGAAGTATTTCAGGCCACAGACGGGCACCCGGGTAGAACCACCGACCGTCCTCATGCTAGTTTGATAGCTTCCTCACGACCCATAGGATTCCAACCTACAGCGGTGAGGGGTATAACAACATGTCACAATGTCTACATACATGTAATGTTAACTTACACACATAACCCAGAGAAGGAAGTACTCAGGAATGGCAGAGTTGAAGTATTGATTCATGAAGAGCATCATGGGGCCCACCAAGCTCCAGTCTAACAACGGCATCTCACACTTTGTCATGTGTGCCACCTGCAACACAAAGTACAATGCATTATATGAGTCATGTGTGCCACCTGCAACACAAAGTACAATGCATTCTATGAGCCAAGTCATGAGAAAACAAACATAGCAGGCAATACAACACAAACCTTGTGAGTTGTGTACTAGTAACGCTACAAAGTTAACTGTGGTATCTTAAGGGGATACGGAAATAATCGCCCCAAGTATTTAAACACATCCTCCCACGCTGTCTAAGGTTAGGGTTAGTCTTATGGATTGGGCTAGGGCTATGCTTATGGTTTGAGATAAACATATCCTCCCACCACGGCTAAGGTTAGTCTTAGGGATTGGGCTAGGGCTATGCTTATGTTACTTGTAATGTAGATGTAACCAGTCTAGTGGGTCAGTATACCACTATATTACTTGTAATTTAGATGTAACCAGTTTAGTGGGTCAGTATACCACTATGTTACTTGTAATTTAGATGAAAACAGTCTGGTGGGTCAGTATACCACTATGTTACTTGTAATTTAGATGTAACCAGTCTGGTGGGTCAGTATACCACTATGTTACTTGTAATGTAGATGTAACCAGTCTGGTGGGTCAGTATACACTATGTTACTTGTAATGTAGATGTAACCAGTCTAGTGGGTCAGTATACCACTGTGTTACTTGTAATGTAGATGTAACCAGTCTGGTGGGTCAGTATACCACTATGTTACTTGTAATGTAGATGTAACCAGTCTAGTGGGTCAGTATACCACTATGTTACTTGTAATGTAGATGTAACCATGTTTGGTGGGTCAGTATACCACTATGTTACTTGTAATGTAGATGTAACCAGTCTAGTGGGTCAGTATACCACTATGTTACTTGTAATGTAGATGTAACCAGTCTGGTGGGTCAGTATACCACTATGTTACTTGTAATTTAGATGTAACCAGTCTGGTGGGTCAGTATACCACTATGTTACTTGTAATGTAGATGTAACCAGTCTGGTGGGTCAGTATACCACTATGTTACTTGTAATTTAGATGTAACCAGTCTGGTGGGTCAGTATACCACTATGTTACTTGTAATGTAGATGTAACCAGTCTGGTGGGTCAGTATACCACTATGTTACTTGTAATTTAGATGTAACCAGTCTGGTGGGTCAGTATACCACTATGTTACTTGTAATGTAGATGTAACCAGTCTGGTGGGTCAGTATACCACTATGTTACTTGTAATTTAGATGTAACCAGTCTGGTGGGTCAGTATACCACTATGTTACTTGTAATGTAGATGTAACCAGTCTGGTGGGTCAGTATACCACTATGTTACTTGTAATTTAGATGTAACCAGTCTGGTGGGTCAGTATACCACTATGTACTTGTAATTAGATGTAACCAGTCTGGTGGTCAGTATACCACTATGTTACTTGTAATTTAGATGTAACCAGTCTGGTGGGTCGGTATACCACTATGTTACTTGTAATGTAGATGTAACCATGTTTGGTGGGTCAGTATACCACTATATTACTTGTAATGTAGATGTAACCATGTTTGGTGGGTCAGTATACCACTATGTTACTTGTAATGTAGATGTAACCATGTCTGGTGGGTCAGTATACCACTATGTTACTTGTAATTTAGATGTAACCAGTCTGGTGGGTCAATATACCACTATGTTACTTGTAATGTAGATGTAACCAGTCTGGTGGGTCAGTATACCACTATGTTACTTGTAATGTAGATGTAACCAGTCTAGTGGGTCAGTATACCACTATGTTACTTGTAATGTAGATGTAACCATGTTTAGTCGGTCAGTATACCACTATGTTACTTGTAATGTAGATGTAACCAGTCTAGTGGGTCAATATAACACTATGTTACTTGTAATGTAGATGTAACCAGTCTAGTGGGTCAGTATACCACTATGTTACTTGTAATGTAGATGTAACCAGTCTGGTGGGTCAGTATACCACTATGTTACTTGTAATTTAGATGTAACCAGTCTGGTGGGTCAGTATACCACTATGTTACTTGTAATGTAGATGTAACCAGTCTGGTGGGTCAGTATACCACTATGTTACTTGTAATTTAGATGTAACCAGTCTGGTGGGTCAGTATACCACTATGTTACTTGTAATTTAGATGTAACCAGTCTGGTGGGTCAGTATACCACTATGTTACTTGTAATTTAGATGTAACCAGTCTGGTGGGTCAGTATACCACTATGTTACTTGTAATGTAGATGTAACCAGTCTGGTGGGTCAGTATACCACTATGTTACTTGTAATTTAGATGTAACCAGTCTGGTGAGTCAGTATACCACTATGTTACTTGTAATTTAGATGTAACCAGTCTGGTGGGTCAGTATACCACTATGTTACTTGTAATTTAGATGTAGCCAGTCTGGTGGGTCGGTATACCACTATGTTACTTGTAATGTAGATGTAACCATGTTTGGTGGGTCAGCATACCACTATGTTACTTGTAATGTAGATGTAACCATGTTTGGTGGGTCAGTATACCACTATGTTACTTGTAATTTAGATGTAACCAGTCTGGTGAGTCAGTATACCACTATTTTACTTGTAATTTAGATGTAACCAGTCTGGTGGGTCAGTATACCACTATGTTACTTGTAATTTAGATGTAACCAGTCTGGTGGGTCAGTATACCACTATGTTACTTGTAATTTAGATGTAACCAATCTGGTGGGTCGGTATACCACTATGTTACTTGTAATGTAGATGTAACCATGTTTGGTGGGTCAGTATACCACTATGTTACTTGTAATGTAGATGTAACCATGTTTGGTGGGTCAGTATACCACTATGTTACTTGTAATGTAGATGTAACCAGTCTGGTGGGTCGGTATACCACTATGTTACTTGTAATTTAGATGTAACCAGTCTGGTGGGTCGGTATACCACTATGTTACTTGTAATTTAGATGTAACCAGTCTGGTGGGTCAGTATACCACTATGTTACTTGTAATTTAGATGTAACCAGTCTGGTGGGTCAGTATACCACTATGTTACTTGTAATTTAGATGTAACCAGTCTGGTGGATCGGTATACCACTATGTTACTTGTAATTTAGATGTAACCAATCTGGTGGGTCAGTATACCACTATGTTACTTGTAATTTAGATGTAACCAGTCTGGTGGGTCAGTATACCACTATGTTACTTGTAATTTAGATGTAACCAGTCTGGTGGGTCAGTATACCACTATGTTACTTGTAATTTAGATGTAACCAGTCTGGTGGGTCAGTATACCACTATGTTACTTGTAATTTAGATGTAACCAGTCTGGTGAGTCAGTATACCACTATGTTACTTGTAATTTAGATGTAACCAGTCTGGTGAGTCAGTATACCACTATGTTACTTGTAATTTAGATGTAACCAGTCTGGTGAGTCAGTATACCACTATGTTACTTGTAATTTAGATGTAACCAGTCTGGTGAGTCAGTATACCACTATGTTACTTGTAATTTAGATGTAACCAGTCTGGTGAGTCAGTATACCACTATGTTACTTGTAATTTAGATGTAACCAGTCTGGTGAGTCAGTATACCACTATGTTACTTGTAATTTAGATGTAACCAGTCTGGTGAGTCAGTATACCACTATGTTACTTGTAATTTAGATGTAACCAGTCTGGTGAGTCAGTATACCACTATGTTACTTGTAATTTAGATGTAACCAGTCTGGCACATATATGAGTATCAGATACTTACCACTAAGCTATTGGTAATTTTAGATGTAACCAGTCCAAAGCTGACTAGATAGAGACATGGCTGGTCCGTGTAAATGGTTGTCTTGGTAGCTATGATCACTTGCAGCAGTATGATCAATCCTATAGGAACTATAGGAAATATCGTGCTAGAACCCTGTAATACAATACATCGTGCTAGAACCCTGTAATACAATACATGAGTCTAATCATATATCGTGCTAGAACCCTGTAATACAATACATGAGTCTAATCATATATCGTGCTAGAACCCTGTAATACAATACATGAGTCTAATCATATATCGTGCTAGAACCCTGTAATACAATACATGAGTCTAATCATATATCGTGCTAGAACCCTGTAATATAATACAATACATGAGTCTAATCATACATCGTGCTAGAACCCTGTAATACAATACATGAGTCTAATCATATATCGTGCTAGAACCCTGTAATACAATACATGAGTCTAATCATATATCGTGCTAGAACCCTGTAATATAATACAATACATGAGTCTAATCATATATCGTGCTAGAACCCTGTAATACAATACATGAGTCTAATCATACATCGTGCTAGAACCCTGTAATATAATACAATACATGAGTCTAATCATATATCGTGCTAGAACCCTGTAATACAATACATGAGTCTAATCATATATCGTGCTAGAACCCTGTAATATAATACATGAGTCTAATCATACATCGTGCTAGAACCCTGTAATACAATACATGAGTCTAATCATATATCGTGCTAGAACCCTGTAATACAATACATGAGTCTAATCATATATCGTGCTAGAACCCTGTAATATAATACAATACATGAGTCTAATCATATATCGTGCTAGAACCCTGTAATACAATACATGAGTCTAATCATATATCGTGCTAGAACCCTGTAATACAATACATGAGTCTAATCATATATCGTGCTAGAACCCTGTAATATAATACAATACATGAGTCTAATCATATATCGTGCTAGAACCCTGTAATACAATACATGAGTCTAATCATACATCGTGCTAGAACCCTGTAATATAATACAATACATGAGTCTAATCATATATCGTGCTAGAACCCTGTAATACAATACATGAGTCTAATCATATATCGTGCTAGAACCCTGTAATACAATACATGAGTCTAATCATATATCGTGCTAGAACCCTGTAATACAATACATGAGTCTAATCATATATCGTGCTAGAACCCTGTAATATAATACATGAGTCTAATCATACATCGTGCTAGAACCCTGTAATACAATACATGAGTCTAATCAAATATAGTGCTAGAACCCTGTAATATAATACATGAGTCTAATCATATATCGTGCTAGAACCCTGTAATATAATACATGAGAGTCTAATCATATATAGGTATACTTCTGCAATCAACACATACTACACAATCATAAACAAGGAGACAAAGCATTGGACAAAATGTTCAGTCAACATTAGTGTATGTCCTCCTCTGCATATAACACTATGTCCTCCCCTGCATATAACACTATGTCCTCCCTTGCATATAACACTATGTCCTCCCCTGCATATAACACTATGTCCTCCCCTGCATATAACACTATGTCCTCCCCGGCATATAACACTATGTCCTCCCCTGCATATAACACTATGTCCTCCCTGCATATAACACTATGTCCCCCCTGCATATAACACTATGTCCTCCCTGCATATAACACTATGTCCTCCCTGTATATAACACTATGTCCTCCCCTGCATATAACACTATGTCCTCCCTGTATATAACACTATGTCCTCCCCTGCATATAACATATGTCCTCCCCTGTATATAACACTATGTCCTCCCCTGCATATACACTATGTCCTCCCCTGCATATAACACTATGTCCTCCCCTGCATATAACACTATGTCCTCCCTGCATATAACACTATGTCCTCCCCTGCATATAACACTATGTCCTCCCTGCATATAACACTATGTCCTCCCTGCATATAACACTATGTCATCCCTGCATATAACACTATGTCCTCCCCGGCATATAACACATGTCATCCCCTGCATATAACACTATGTCCTCCCCTGCATATAACACTATGTCCTCCCCTGTATATAACACTATGTCCTCCCCTGCATATAACACTATGTCCTCCCCTGCATATAACACTATGTCCTCCCCTGCATATAACACTATGTCCTCCCCTGTATATAACACTATGTCCTCCCCTGCATATAACACTATGTCCTCCCCTGTATATACACTATGTCCTCCCCTGCATATAACAATATGTCCTCCCCTGTATATAACACTATGTCCTCCCCTGCATATAACACTATGTCCTCCCCTGCATATAACACTATGTCCTCCCCTGCATATAACAATATGTCCTCCCCTGTATATAACACTATGTCCTCCCCTGCATATAACACTATGTCCTCCCCTGTATATAACACTATGTCCTCCCCTGCATATAACACTATGTCCTCCCCTGCATATAACACTATGTCCTCCCCTGTATATAACACTATGTCCTCCCCTGCATATAACACTATGTCCTCCCCTGCATATAACACTATGTCCTCCCCTGCATATAACACTATGTCCTCCCATGCATATAACACTATGTCCTCCCATGCATATAACATACCTGTAGATGGATATGTAGTCCAGTGGTAACACGCTGGACTGGTAATCGAGGGATAGCAGGTTCGATCCCCTGTCTGACCTTAATACAATTAATAGTCTTTCAGATGGGACGTTAAACCGAGGTCTTGTGTCGGTGCTTTACACCGTGCACGTAAAAGAACCAGAGGAGATTCTGGAATGGGTCTCTGTCTGTATCATGACCTATCCTCCAAAATCTAAAATAACTAATCTCTTCAGGTGTCGCTCAAATGGGCAACCGGTAGCGACGATAAACAAACGTAAAAACACACACGCATATAACATTCACCAGTTCTGTGTTGTTATCATTGTAGTTACTTTAACCCTTTCAACACCACAGACCTCTAAATAGGCTTACAAAAAGTGTAGATCCAGATGAGCCGGCTCATGACGAGCCGTCTCATCAGGATCTGCACTTTTTGCCAGTGATATGACTATTTTTAGACATAATTACCCATTTTGATAAATGAACTTGTCCAAATGTGATTTTCTGATTCATTTATTGGTTTATGAATATCATGGACCAGTCCATGCGAGTTACTTGGTGTCGAATGGGTTACGGGTGAATAGCTTTTCAAATCAATACATAATATTGTGCTTAGCTTTCATGAAGGCAATAATTGTCCAAAAGTTGTTTGAATAAAAAATAATTAATTAAACAATACCCCGCCTACTTTTCACAAATTCGAAAGGCTATATCCCCTTAACCTTTTAATCTCACAACATTTGTTGATTTTATTGGTGTATCCTAGCCCCAAATAGAACAACCTGGACAGATCAGCAAGGTTATATTCGTATTGAATTGAATTATTGAATTAACGATAACAATTTCTATATCCGGGGGGGGGAAAGAAACTGGCAATCTTCAATGGATAAAATGTTTAAAGTTGACTTACCGCAACCGTTGATTTATTTTTGCCGACTCCGCCTTGTAATATGAGAGTGGTTGAATTGAATATGAAGACAAGAGATGGCACCAAACTTCCTAATACACACATATACCGGAGAGGGATACCTAACACAGGGAGCTGAAAGTACAGAAACATATATATAGGAGATGGATACCTAACACAGAGAGCTGAGAGTACAGGAATATACATATAGGAGATGGACATCTACCACAGGGAGCTGAAAGTACAGAAATATACATATAGGAGATGGACATCTACCACAGGGAGCTGAAAGTACAGAAATATACATATAGGAGATGGACATCTACCACAGGGAGCTGAAAGTACAGAAATATACATATAGGAGATGGACATCTACCACAGGGAGCTGAAAGTACAGAAATATACATATAGGAGATGGACATCTACCACAGGGAGCTGAAAGTACAGAAATATACATATAGGAGATGGACATCTACCACAGGGAGCTGAAAGTACAGAAATATACATATAGGAGATGGACATCTACCACAGGGAGCTGAAAGTACAGAAATATACATATAGGAGATGGACATCTACCACAGGGAGCTGAAAGTACAGAAATATACATATAGGAGATGGACATCTACCACAGGGACCTGAAAGTACAGAAATATACATATAGGAGATGGATACCTAACACAGGGAGCTGAAAGTACAGACATATACATATAGGAGATGGATACCTAACACAGGGGGCTGAAAGTACAGAAATATACATATAGGAGAGGAATACCTAACACAGGGAGCTGAAAGTACAGAAATATACATATAGGCGAGGAATACCTACCACAGGGAGCTGAAAGTACAGAAATATACATATAGGCGAGGAATACCTAACACAGGGAGCTGAAAGTACAGAAATATACATATAGGAGAGGGATACTTACCACAGGGAGCTGAAAGTACAGAAATATACATATAGGAGAGGGATACCTACCACAGGGAGCTGAAAGTACAGAAATATACAAATAGGAGATGGATACCTAACACAGGGAGCTGAATGTACAGAAATATACATATAGGCGAGGAATACCTAACACAGGGAGCTGAAAGTACAGAAATATACATATAGGGGATGGATATCTAACACAGGGAGCTGAAAGTACAGAAATATACATATAGGAGATGGATACCTAACACAGGGAGCTGAATGTACAGAAATATACATATAGGGGAGGGATACCTAACACAGGGAGCTGAAAGTACAGAAATATACATATAGGGGAGGGATACCTAACACAGGGAGCTGAAAGTACAGACATATACATATAGGGGATGGATACCTAACACAGGGAGCTAAAAGTACAGAAATATACATATATGGGATGGATACCTAACACAGGGAGCTGAAAGTACAGAAATATACATATAGGAGATGGATACCTAACACAGGGAGCTGAAAGTACAGAAATATACATATAGGAGATGGACATCTACCACAGGGAGCTGAGAGTAGAAAAATATACAACATTGATATAACTTACAACATTGATATTACTTACAACATTGATATTACTTACAACATTGATATCACTTACAACATTCACACAACATTGATATAACTTGCAACATTGATATAACTTACAACATTGATATAACTTACAACATTGATATCACACAACACACACAACAAAAACCAACAAATAACTTACAACATTGATATTACTTACAACATTGATATCACTTACAACATTCACACAACATTGATATAACTTACAACATTGATATTACTTACAACATTGATATTACTTACAGTATTATCAAAATATCCGGGTGATATTGCACATAGAGTATATATAGATATAACCATAAACTGTCCCTCTGTCACATCAATCCTGTAAGCAGAAACAACTACATCTTAGTAACAATAACTTATTAACTGTTTGGTCTAACATTACTAAGCAACATTTTTATTAAAAAAGGTACAAGTGGGACATATTGTGTCATTTTGGCCTCTCACCCTCTGCCGACAGCATTGTGATCTCTCTGAGCATTGTGATCTCTCTCAGCTTCATTTTGGTCTCTCTCAGCCTCATTGTGGTTTCTCCCAGCCTCATTGTGGTCTCTCTCAGCTTCAATGTGGTCTCTCTCAGCCTCATTGTGGTTTCTCCCAGCCTCATTGTGGTCTCTCTCAGCTTCAATGTGGTCTCTCTCAGCCTCATTGTGATCTCTCTCAGCCTCATTGTGGTCTCTCTCAGCCTCATTGTGATCTCTCTCAGCATCAATGTGGTCTCTCTCAGCCTCATTGTGGTCTCTCTCAGCATCAATGTGGTCTCTCTCAGCATCATTGTGGTCTCTCTCAGCCTCATTGTATCTCTATCAACATCCTCATTGTGGTTTCTCCCAGCCTCATTGTGATCTCTCTCGGCCTCATTGTGCTCTCTCTCAGCCTCATTGTGGTCTCTCTCAGCTTCAATGTGGTCTCTCTCAGCCTCATTGTGGTCTCTCTCAGCATCAATGTGGTCTCTCTCAGCATCATTGTGGTCTCTCTCAGCCTCATTGTATCTCTATCATCATCCTCATTGTAGTTTCTCCCAGCCTCATTGTGGTCTCTCTCAGCCTCATTGTGATCTCTCTCAGCCTCATTGTGGTCTCTCTCAGCATCATTGTGATCTCTCTCAGCCTCATTGTGATCTCTCTCAGCATCAATGTGGTCTCTCTCAGCCTCATTGTGATCTCTCTCAGCCTTATTGTGATCTCTCTCAGCCTCATCAGCCTCATTGTGACCTCTCTCAGCCTCATTGTGATCTCTCTCAGCCTCAATGGCATCTCTCTCAGCCTCATTGTGGTCTCACTCAGCCTCATTGTGGTCTCTCTCAGCCTCATTGTGGTTTCTCTCAGCATCATTGTGATCTCTCTTAGCCTCATCGCACCTCTATCATTAGCCTCATTGTGATCTCTCTCAGCTTTATTGTGGTCTCTCTCAGCCTCATTGTGATCTCTCTCAGCCTCATTGTGCTCTCTCTCAGCCTCATTATGATCTCTCTCAGCCTCATTGTGATCTCTCTCAGCCTCATTGTGGTCTCCTCAGCCTCATTGTGGTCTTTCTCAGCCTCATTGTGATCTCTCTCAGCCTCATTGTGGTCTCTCTCAGCCTCATTGTGGTCTCTCTCAGCCTCATTGTGGTCTCTCTAAGCCTCATTGTGGTCTTTCTCAGCGTCATTGTGATCTCTCTCAGCCTCATTGTGGTCTCTCTCAGCCTCATTGTGGTCTCTCTCAGCCTCATTGTGATCTCTCTCAGCCTCATTGTGGTCTCTCTCAGCCTCATTGTGGTCTCTCTCAGCCTCATTGTGATCTCTCTCAGCTTCATTGTGGTCTCTCTCAGCATCATTGTGATCTACCTCAGACTCATTGTGGTCTCTCTCAGCCTCATTGTGATCTCTCTCAGCCTCATTGTGATATCTCTCAGCCTCATTGTGGTCTCTCTCAGCATCATTGTGATCTCTCTCAGCCTCATTGTGATATCTCTCAGCCTCATTGTGGTCTCTCTCAGCATCATTGTGATCTCTCTCAGCCTCATTGTGATCTCTCTCAGCCTCAGTGTGGTCTCTTCCAGCCTCATCATGGTCTCTCTCAGCCTCATTGTATCTCTATCATCATCCTCATTGTGGTTTCTCCCAGCCTCATTGTGATCTCTCTCAGCCTCATTGTGGTCTCTCTCATCCTCATTATGGTCTCTTTCAGCCTCATTGTGGTCTCTATCAGCCCCATTGTGGTCTCTCTCAGCCTCATTATGGTCTCTCAGCCTCATTGTGGTCTCTCTCAGCCCCATTGTGGTCTCTCTCAGCCTCATTGTGATCTCTCTCAGCCCCATTGTGCTCTCTTCTCTCTCAGCATCATTGTGGTCTCTCTCAGCTTCAATGTGGTCTCTCTCAGTCTCATTGTGATCTCTCTCAGCTTCATTGTGGTCTCTCTCAGCCTCATTGTGATCTCTCTCAGCCTCATTGTGATCTCTCTCAGCATCAGTGTGATCTCTCTCAGCATCATTGTGGTCTCTCTCAGCCTCATTGTGGTCTCGTCTCTCTCAGCCTCATTGTGGTCTCTCTCAGCCTCATTGTGATCTCTCTCAGCCTCATTGTGATCACTCTCAGCTTCATTGTGGTCTCTCTCAGCCTCATTGTGGTCTCATCTCTCTCAGCCTCATTGTGATCTCTCTCAGCTTCATTGTGGTCTCTCTCAGCCTCATTGTGGTCTCGTCTCTCTCAGCCTCATTGATTGTGATCTCTCTCAACCTCATTGTGATCTCTCTCAGCCTCATTGTGATCTCTCCCAGCCTCATTGTAGTCTCTCAGCCTCATCGTACCTCTATCATCAGCCTCATTGTGATCTATCAGCCTCATTGTGGCCTCTCTCAGCCTCATTGTGATCTCTCTCAGCCACATTGTGATCTCTCTCATTGTGATCTCTCTCAGCCTCATTGTGATCTCTCTCAGCCTCATTGTGATCTCTCTCAGCCTCATTGTGATCTCTCTCAGCCTCATTGTGGTCTCTCTCAGCCTCATTGTGATCTCTCTCAGCCTCATTGTGATCTCTCTCAGCCTCATCAGCCTCATTGTGACCTCTCTCAGCCTCATTGTGATCTCTCTCAGCCTCAATGGCATCTCTCTCAGCCTCATTGTGGTCTCACTCAGCCTCATTGTGGTCTCTCTCAGCCTCATTGTGGTTTCTCTCAGCATCATTGTGATCTCTCTTAGCCTCATCGCACCTCTATCATTAGCCTCACTGTGATCTCTCTCAGCTTCATTGTGGTCTCTCTCAGCATCATTGTGATCTCTCTCAGCCTCATTGTGATCTCTCTCAGCATCATTGTGATCTCTCTCAGCCTCATTGTGATCTCTCTCAGCCTCATTGTGGTCTCTCTCAGCCTCAATGTGGTCTCTCTCAGCCTCATTGTGGTCTCTCTCAGCCTCATTGTGGTCTCTCTCAGCCTCATTGTGGTCTTTCTCAGCCTCATTGTGATCTCTCTCAGCCTCATTGTGGTCTCTCTCAGCCTCATTGTGGTCTCTCTCAGCCTCAGCCTCATTGTGGTCTCTCTCAGCCTCATTGTGGTCTTTCTCAGCCTCATTGTGATCTCTCTCAGCCTCATTGTGGTCTCTCTCAGCCTCATTGTGGTCTCTCTCAGCCTCATTGTGATCTCTCTCAGCCTCATTGTGGTCTCTCTCAGCCTCATTGTGGTCTCTCTCAGCCTCATTGTGATCTCTCTCAGCTTCATTGTGGTCTCTCTCAGCATCATTGTGATCTAACTCAGACTCATTGTGGTCTCTCTCAGCCTCATTGTGATCTCTCTCAGCCTCATTGTGATATCTCTCAGCCTCATTGTGGTCTCTCTCAGCATCATTGTGATCTCTCTCAGCCTCATTGTGATCTCTCTCAGCCTCAGTGTGGTCTCTTCCAGCCTCATCATGGTCTCTCTCAGCCTCATTGTATCTCTATCATCATCCTCATTGTGGTTTCTCCCAGCCTCATTGTGATCTCTCTCAGCCTCATTGTGGTCTCTCTCATCCTCATTGTGATCTCTCTCAGCCTCATTGTGGTCTCTCTCATCCTCATTGTGATCTCTCTCAGCCTCATTATGGTCTCTCTCAGCCTCATTGTGGTCTCTCTCAGCCCCATTGTGGTCTCTCTCAGCCTCATTATGGTCTCTCAGCCTCATTGTGGTCTCTCTCAGCCCCATTGTGGTCTCTCTCAGCCTCATTGTGATCTCTCTCAGCCCCATTGTGCTCTCTCAGCCTCATTGTGGTCTCTCTCAGCTTCAATGTGGTCTCTCTCAGTCTCATTGTGATCTCTCTCAGCTTCATTGTGGTCTCTCTCAGCCTCATTGTGATCTCTCTCAGCCTCATTGTGATCTCTCTCAGCATCAGTGTGATCTCTCTCAGCATCATTGTGGTCTCTCTCAGCCTCATTGTGGTCTCGTCTCTCTCAGCCTCATTGTGGTCTCTCTCAGCCTCATTGTGATCTCTCTCTCAGCCTCATTGTGATCACTCTCAGCTTCATTGTGGTCTCTCTCAGCCTCATTGTGGTCTCATCTCTCTCAGCCTCATTGTGATCTCTCTCAGCTTCATTGTGGTCTCTCTCAGCCTCATTGTGGTCTCGTCTCTCTCAGCCTCATTGATTGTGATCTCTCTCAACCTCATTGTGATCTCTCTCAGCCTCATTGTGATCTCTCCCAGCCTCATTGTAGTCTCTCAGCCTCATCGTACCTCTATCATCAGCCTCATTGTGATCTATCAGCCTCATTGTGGCCTCTCTCAGCCTCATTGTGATCTCTCTCAGCCACATTGTGATCTCTCTCATTGTGATCTCTCTCAGCCTCATTGTGATCTCTCTCAGCCTCATTGTGATCTCTCTCAGCCTCATTGTGATCTCTCTCAGCCTCATTGTGGTCTCTCTCAGCCTCATTGTGATCTCTCTCAGCCTCATTGTGATCTCTCTCAGCCTCATTGTGCTCTCTCTCAGCCTCATTGTGATCTCTCTCAGCCTCATTGTGGTCTCTCTCAGTCTCATTGTGGTCTCTCTCATCCTCATTGTGATCTCTCTCAGCCTCATTGTGCTCTCACTCAGCCTCATTGTGGTTTCTCTCAGCCTCAGTGTGATCTCTCTCAGCTTCATTGTGGTCTCTCTCAGCCTCATTGTGATCTCTCTCAGCCTCATTGTGATCTCTCTCAGCCTCATTGTGCTCTCTCTCAGCATCACTGTGGTCTCTCTCAGCCTCATTGTGGTCTCTCAGTCTCACTGTGCTCTATCTCAGCCTCATTGTGATATCTCTCAGCCTCATTGTGGTCTCTCTCAGCCTCATTGTGGTCTCTCTCAGTGTCATTGTGCTCTATCTCAGCCTCATTGTGGTCTCTCTCAGCCTCTCAGCCTCATTGTGGTCTCTCTCAGCCTCTATCTCAGCTTCAGTGTGGTCTCACCCTAAGTGTTGCCTTTCTCACCCTCAAAGTAATTTGTCTCATCATAATTGATGCCTCTCTCACCCTCAAAGTGGTTTGTCTCACCTAATTGTTACTTCTCTCACCCTCTAAGTGGTTTGTCTCACCAAATTGTTGCCTCTCTCACCCTCACTGTGGTTCTCGCACAGCCTCAGTGAACAAATCACCTGAAGTAATTTACATTGGCTAACATGCATAACAAGCAGTGATTATTGTCTGCAAGCCCTCAATGGGGAGAAGTGTAAGTGCAAGCCCTCAATGGGGAGAAGTGTAAGTGCAAGCCCTCAATGGGGAGAAGTGTAAGTGCAAGCCCTCAATGGGGAGAAGTGTAAGTGCAAGCCCTCAATGGGGAGAAGTGTAAGTGCAAGCCCTCAATGGGGAGAAGTGTAAGTGCAAGCCCTCAATGGGGAGAAGTGTAAGGCAAGCCCTCAATGGGGAGAAGTGTAAATGCAAGCCCTCAATGGGGGTAAGTGCAAGCCCTCAATGGGGAGAAGTGTAAGCCCTCAATGGGGAGAAGTGTAAGCCCTCAATGGGGAGAAGTGTAAGCCCTCAATGGGGAGAAGTGTAAGTGCAAGCCCTCAATGGGGAGAAGTGTAAGGCAAGCCCTCAATGGGGAGAAGTGTAAGGCATTGCACTTGGAATCTATCACTGGTCATGTTTAATTGTATCTGGTTACATAGATCGGTACAACCTACTATAATATATACCATGTTTGATCCAGTCTCATACTATACATGTATACTATAATATATACCATGTTTCATCCAGTCTCATACTATACATGTATACTATAATATATACCATGTTTCATACAGTATCATACTATACATATATACTATAATATATACCATGTTTCATCCAGTCTCATACTATACATGTATACTATAATATATACCATGTTTCATCCAGTCTCATACTATACATGTATACTATAATATATACCATGTTTCATCCAGTCTCATACTATACATGTATACTATAATATATACCATGATTGATCCAGTCTCATACTATGTATATATACTATAATATATACCATGTTTCATCCTGTCTCATACTATACATGTATACTATAATATATACCATGTTCATACAGTATCTACTATACATATATACTATAATATATACCATGTTTCATCCAGTCTCATACTATACATGTATACTATAATATATACCATGTTTCATACAGTATCATACTATACATATATACTATAATATATACCATGTTTCATCCAGTCTCATACTATACATGTATACTATAATATATACCATGATTGATCCAGTCTCATACTATACATATATACTATAATATATACCATGTTTCATCCAGTCTCATACTATACATGTATACTATAATATATACCATGTTTCATACAGTATCATACTATACATATATACTATAAAAACCTGTTTCATCCAGTCTCATACTATGTATATATATATATATATACCATGTTTCATCCAGTCTCATACTATACATGTATACTATAATATATACCATGTTTCATCCAGTCTCATACTATACATGTATACTATAATATATACCATGTTTGATCCAGTCTCATACTATACATGTATACTATAATATATACCTGTTTCATCCAGTCTCATACTATACATGTATACTATATATACCATGTTTGATCCAGTCTCATACTATACATGTATACTATAATATATACTATGTTTCATCCAGTCTCATACTATACATGTATACTATAATATATACCATGTTTCATCCAGTCTCATACTATATATGTATACTATAATATATACCATGTTTCATCCAGTCTCATACTATACATGTATACTATAATATATACTATGTTTCATCCAGTCTCATACTATACATGTATACTATAATATATACTATGTTTCATCCAGTCTCATACTATACATGTATACTATAATATATACCATGTTTCATCCAGTCTCATAATATACATGTATACTATAATATATACCATGTTTCATCCAGTCTCATACTATACATGTATACTATAATATATACCATGTTTCATCCAGTCTCATACTATACATATATACTATAATATATACCATGTTTCATCCAGTCTCATACTATACATGTATACTATAATATATACCATGTTTCATCCAGTCTCATACTATACATATATACTATAATATATACCATGTTTCATACAGTATCATACTATACATGTATACTATAATATATACCATGTTTCATCCAGTCTCATACTATACATATATACTATAATATATACCATGTTTGATCCAGTCTCATACTATACATGTATACTATAATATATACCATGTTTGATCCAGTCTCATACTATACATGTATACTATACATATATACTATAATATATACCATGTTTCATCCAGTCTCATACTATACATGTATACTATAATATATACCATGTTTCATCCAGTCTCATACTATACATATATACTATAATATATACCATGTTTCATCCAGTCTCATACTATACATGTATACTATAATATATACCATGTTTGATCCAGTCTCATACTATACATGTATACTATAATATATACCATGTTTCATCCAGTCTCATACTATACATGTATACTATAATATATACCATGTTGATCCAGTCTCATACTATACATATATACTATAATATATACCATGTTTCATCCAGTCTCATACTATACATGTATACTATAATATATACCATGTTTCATCCAGTCTCATACTATACATATATACTATAATATATACCATGTTTCATCCAGTCTCATACTATACATGTATACTATAATATATACCATGTTTCATCCAGTCTCATACTATACATATATACTATAATATATACCATGTTTCATCCAGTCTCATACTATGTATATATACTATAATATATACCATGTTTGATCCAGTCTCATACTATACATGTATACTATAATATATACCATGTTTCATCCAGTCTCATACTATACATATATACTATAATATATTCCATGTTTCATCCAGTCTCATACTATACATGTATACTATAATATATACCATGTTTGATCCAGTCTCATACTATACATGTATACTATAATATATACCATGTTTCATCCAGTCTCATACTATACATGTATACTATAATATATTCCATGTTTCATCCAGTCTCATACTATACATATATACTATAATATATACCATGTTTCATCCAGTCTCATACTATACATGTATACTATAATATATACCATGTTTGATCCAGTCTCATACTATACATATATACTATAATATATACCATGTTTCATCCAGTCTCATACTATACATGTATACTATAATATATACCATGTTTCATCCAGTCTCATACTATACATATATACTATAATATATACCATGTTTCATCCAGTCTCATACTATGTATATATACTATAATATATACCATGTTTGATCCAGTCTCATACTATACATGTATACTATAATATATACCATGTTTCATCCAGTCTCATACTATACATGTTTATACTTACGTTCCAAATTTGAGAATTCCTGTAACATATGTTTGCCAATGTGCGATGTAGAAACAGAATTCAGAGACACATATCTCAAACAATAATATCATCGGATCCTGTCCCAACTTCAAAGATATCGAACATCCCAACATCACAAAAACTGAAAACATAAAATGCATACTTGTGATATTTTGGGTGGGGGGGGGGGGCCTCAAATATCCACCTTTACCGGGGGTGACTATCCACCTTTACAGAGAGGGGGGGGGGTGACATATCCACCTTTACAGAGAGGGGGGGGGTGAACTATCCACCTTTACAGAGAGGGGGGGGTGAACTATCCACCTTTACAGAGAGGGGGGGTTGACATATCCACCTTTACAGAGAGGGGGGGTGAACTATCCACCTTTAAACTGGTAACTGAACTTCAGGTGGAGACACAAACAATGTAGCTGAGGAAAACATAACATTGCTATAGAGCCATATACCCGGACACAGCTTATACAAGGACAACATAACCATGCTATAGAGCCATATACCCAGACACAGCTTACACAAGGACAACATAACCATGTTATAGAGCCATATACCCAGACACAGCTTACACAAGGACAACATAACCATGTTATAGAGCCATATACCCAGACACAGCTTATACAAGGACAACATAACATTGCTATAGAGCCATATACCCGGACACAGCTTATACAAGTACAACATAACCATGTTATAGAGCCATATACCCGGACACAGCTTATACAAGGACAACATAACATTGCTATAGAGCCATATACCCGGACACAGCTTATACAAGTACAACATAACCATGCTATAGAGCCATATACCCGGACACAGCTTACACAAGGACAACATAACCATGTTATAGAGCCATATACCCAGACACAGCTTATACAAGGACAACATAACCATGCTATAGAGCCATATACCCGGACACAGCTTATACAAGGAAAACATAACATTGCTATAGAGCCATATACCCAGACACAGCTTATACAAGGACAACATAACCATGTTATAGAGCCATATACCCAGACACAGCTTATACAAGGACAACATAACCATGTTATAGAGCCATATACCCAGACACAGCTTATACAAGGACAACATAACCATGCTATAGAGCCATATACCCAGACACAGCTTACACAAGGACAACATAACCATGTTATAGAGCCATATACCCGGACACAGCTTATACAAGGACAACATAACCATGTTATAGAGCCATATACCCAGACACAGCTTACACAAGGACAACATAACCATGTTATAGAGCCATATACCCGGACACAGCTTATACAAGGACAACATAACCATGCTATAGAGCCATATACCCAGACACAGCTTATACAAGGACAACATAACCATGTTATAGAGCCATATACCCGGACACAGCTTATACAAGGACAACATAACCATGTTATAGAGCCATATACCCGGACACAGCTTATACAAGGACAACATAACCATGTTATAGAGCCATATACCCGGACACAGCTTATACAAGGACAACATAACATTGCTATAGAGCCATATACCCAGACACAGCTTATACAAGGACAACATAACCATGTTATAGAGCCATATACCCGGACACAGCTTATACAAGGACAACATAACATTGCTATAGAGCCATATACCCGGACACAGCTTATACAAGGACAACATAACATTGCTATAGAGCCATATACCCAGACACAGCTTATACAAGGACAACATAACCATGTTATAGAGCCATATACCCGGACACAGCTTATACAAGGACAACATATCCATGCTATAGAGCCATATACCCAGACACAGCTTATACAAGCCATGACTTAAAGCGGACTAACAGCAGTGTCTATAAGGATATAGAGGGATAGGCAGTCACACCAAGATAATAGCGGGTATTTAGTTCCTGTATAAGATAATGTCAAACTGTTAATGACAAACTGAATACAAGGCTGTTGAAATAATCAAGCTAGATATAAAGTCAGTCAATTGAATGAAGTAATGTCAAATCTAGGTTACAGAATACTGTATAATGGTTCACCTTTCACACACTACAATATTTAGGTTAGCAATAAATGCTGTCTGCATAGGTCTGTAAATCCATACAACTGCTTCAAGCTTTAAATCCATGCACATTAAATACACAAGCAACTGCTTCCAGCTGTAAATCCATGCACATTACATACACAAGTAACTGCTTCCAGCTGTAAATCCATGCACATTAAATACACAAGCAACTGCTTCCAGCTGTAAATCCATGCACATTACATACACAAGTAACTGCTTCCAGCTGTAAATCCATGCACATTACATACACAAGTAACTGCTTCCAGCTGTAAATCCATGCACATTACATACACAAGTAACTGCTTCCAGCTGTAAATCCATGCACATTACATACACAAGCAACTGCTTCAAGCTGTAAATCCATGCACATTACATACACAAGCAACTGCTTCAAGCTGTAAATCCATGCACATTGCATACACAAGCAACTGCTTCAAGCTGTAAATCCATGCACATTACATACACAAGCAACTGCTTCAAGCTGTAAATCCATGCACATTACATACACAAGCAACTGCTTCAAGCTGTAAATCCATGCACATTACATACACAAGCAACTGCTTCAAGCTGTAAATCCATGCACATTACATACACAAGCAACTGCTTCAAGCTGTAAATCCATGCACATTACATACACAAGCAACTGCTTCAAGCTGTAAATCCATGCACATTACATACACAAGCAACTGCTTCAAGCTGTAAATCCATGCACATTACATACACAAGCAACTGCTTCAAGCTGTAAATCCATGCACATTGCATACACAAGCAACTGCTTCAAGCTGTAAATCCATGCACATTGCATACACAAGCAACTGCTTCAAGCTGTAAATCCATGCACATTGCATACACAAGCAACTGCTTCAAGCTGTAAATCCATGCACATTGCATACACAAGCAACTGCTTCAAGCTGTAAATCCATGCACATTGCATACACAAGCAACTGCTTCAAGCTGTAAATCCATGCACATTGCATACACAAGCAACTGCTTCAAGCTGTAAATCCATGCACATTGCATACACAAGCAACTGCTTCAAGCTGTAAATCCATGCACATTACATACACAAGCAACTACTTCAAGCTGTAAATCCATGCACATTACATACACAAGCAACCATGATTGTTATGAATAATTTCCACTTAACAGGTTCATGAACCATGATTGGCATGAATAACTTTCAACTTAACAGGTCCATGAACCATGATTGTTATGAATAATTTCCACTTAACAGGTTCATGAACCATGAATGTCATGAATAACGTTCAACTTAACAGGTTCATGAACCATGAATGTCATGAATAACTTTCAACTTAACAGGTTCATGAACCATGATTGTCATGAATAACTTTCAACTTAACAGGTCCATGAACCATGATTGTCATGAATAACTTTCAACTTAACAGGTTCATGAACCATGATTGTCATGAATAACTTTCAACTTAACAGGTCCATGAACCATGATTGTCATGAATAACTTTCAACTTAACAGGTTCATGAACCATGATTGGCATGAATAACTTTCAACTTAACAGGTCCATGAACCATGATTGCTATGAATAATTTCCACTTAACAGGTTCATGAACCATGATTGGCATGAATAACTTTCAACTTAACAGGGTCATGAACCATGATTGGTATGAATAACATTCAACTTAACAGGTCCATGAACCATGATTGCTATGAATAATTTCCACTTAACAGGTTCATGAACCATGATTGCCATGAATAACTTTCAACTTAACAGGTCCATGAACCATGATTGCTATGAATAATTTCCACTTAACAGGTTCATGAACCATGATTGGCATGAATAACTTTCAACTTAACAGGGTCATGAACCATGATTGGCATGAATAACATTCAACTTAACAGGTCCCTGAACCATGGTTGGCATGAAATAACTTTCAACTTATCAGGTGCATGCTGTATGACTATCCTAACATTGTACTAGACAGACTACAATTGCTACACCTTCAGATTATCTCCTTGTTGTTCAGGCTTTTCAAACACTGAAGGCAAAATTCAGGTTTTTACTGTAAAGTTTGCAATTAGCCTGGGCCCCTTTCATTTAGGTTACACGGTCTTTTATTTTCTCTTCCAACCCAATTTTTGCAAGATCCACACATATATCAACTATATGGGAGGTCGTCATCATACGATGGATATTGACTGAGGATACCCGATTATCCACCTGATGAACCAAAATGGACAACAACCAAGAAATATCACAGGATGAATGACCACCCCCCCCCCCAGCCACCCAGCCTCGAAATATTGACTCGGACACACGGCCAGTGCGAAAGAGAAAATCCCAAACATACTTACAGCTGCAAACATAGAGTGCAAGAGAAAATCCCAAACATACTTACAGCTGCAAACATAGAGTGCAAGAGAAAATCCCAAACATACTTACAGCTGCAAACATAGAGTGCAAGAGAAAATCCCAAACATAATTACAGCTGCAAACATAGAGTGCAAGAGAAAATCCCAAACACAATTACAGCTGCAAACATAGAGTGCAAGAGAAAATCCCAAACGAAATTACAGCTGCAAACATAGTGCAAGAGAAAATCCCAAACACAATTACAGCTGCAAACATAGAGTGCAAGAGAAAATCCCAAACATAATTACAGCTGCAAACATAGAGTGCAAGAGAAAATCCCAAACAAAAGGAGCCGCTAGCATTTCTAGGTTTACGGTAATACACAGTTTATCTGGGATTAAAATTTGACTGACCAAATGTCAACAACTTGTCTGCAAACTAGATCATTATATATATTATGTTTGTTTTTGGGGGTTTAAAGTCGCACCAGCAGCTCAGGTCATACGGCCACTCTCCAGCTATTATTGATGGAGGAAGACCCGGATGCCCCTTCGAGCAGTATTTCAGAAAATGGCAGGTACCTGGATTGAACCACCGACCTACCGCAAGCCAGCTGGATAGCTTCCTCAAATGAAAGAATTCGAAACCTCAGTGGGATTTGAACGTGCAGCGTTGAAGGGCACGTGATTTGAAGTCAACGACCGTAACCACTCGGCTACAGAGGCCCCTCATTATATATATAATACGGTATATCAAAATACATGTGCGGTATATCAAAATACATGTGCGGTATATCAAAATACATGTACGGTATATCAAAATACATGTACGGTATATCAAAATACATGTGCGGTATATCAAAATACATGTGCGGTATATCAAAATACATGTACGGTATATCAAAATACATGTGCGGTATATCAAAATACATGTGCGGTATATCAAAATACATGTGCGGTATATCAAAATACATGTGCGGTATATCAAAATACATGTGCGGTATATCAAAATACATGTGCGGTATATCAAAATACATGTGCGGTATATCAAAATACATGTGCGGTATATCAAAATACATGTACGGTATATCAAAATACATGTACGGTATATCAAAATACATGTACGGTATATCAAAATACATGTGCGGTATATCAAAATACATGTGCGGTATATCAAAATACATGTGCGGTATATCAAAATACATGTACGGTAT
Source organism: Archivesica marissinica (assembly GCA_014843695.1). Lineage (NCBI taxonomy): Eukaryota > Metazoa > Mollusca > Bivalvia > Venerida > Vesicomyidae > Archivesica > Archivesica marissinica. The sequence continues at coordinate 430,736 of CM026402.1, forward strand.
ATCAAAATACATGTGCAGAGATATATCTATATTGATTATCATCAGTAGTTACTAACTGGTTGTTTCCTGTTTCAACATTCATTCCTCATACTTTCTTCATAACAGACACATAATTAGCTTAATTGGATGTGCAAGATTTCTCTTGCATTGGAAAAACAAGACTATTTGCTGTGATAAATTGCTAGCCTCCCAGTGGTAGCCAAATTGTTGGTCTAGAATGGTAGCTTATTACTGACACATAAACAAAGTATTGTTCTGTGAATGTTAGGCAGATGAAAATACTTCAGGGTTCTTCATAGGTCAGATGCTTTGGGAGAAGTGAGAAGGCGTGTGATTACACACTTAGATGGTATTATTTAATAAATTTCAACAAAATAGGCCATTAAATACAACATTTGAAATATAAGTAAAGCTTTACCATGCATGTAGCTTACAGGACAAGCTTTTGTGTGAAAACTGAAAAGTTTTTTAATATAATCATTTTTTACTGCTTACCTGTAGCTGTATGTGAATATGTAATGCACGCTTACCTGAGCTGTATGTGAATATGTAATGTATGCTTACCTGTAGCTGTATGTGAATATGTAATGTACGCTTACCTGTAGCTGTATGTGAATATATAATGTACGCTTACCCATAGCTGTATGTGAATATGTAATGTATGCTTACCTGTAGCTGTATGTGAATATGTAATGTATGCTTACCTGTAGCTGTATGTGAATATGTAATGCACGCTTACCTGTAGCTGTATGTGAATATGTAATGTATGCTTACCTGTAGCTGTATGTGAATATGTAATGCACGCTTACCTGTAGCTGTATGTGAATATGTAATGTATGCTTACCTGTAGCTGTATGTGAATATGTAATGCACGCTTACCTGTAGCTGTATGTGAATATGTAATGTATGCTTACCTGTAGCTGTATGTGAATATGTAATGCACGCTTACCTGTAGCTGTATGTGAATATGTAATGTATGCTTACCTGTAGCTGTATGTGAATATGTAATGCACGCTTACCTGTAGCTGTATGTGAATATGTAATGTATGCTTACCTGTAGCTGTATGTGAATATGTAATGCACGCTTACCTGTAGCTGTATGTGAATATGTAATGTATGCTTACCTGTAGCTGTATGTGAATATGTAATGTACGCTTACCTGTAGCTGTATGTGAATATGTAATGTATGCTTACCTGTAGCTGTATGTGAATATGTAATGTATGCTTACCTGTAGCTGTATGTGAATATGTAATGTACGCTTACCTGTAGCTGTATGTGATTATGTAATGCAGGTTTACCTGTAGCTGTATGTGATTATGTAATGTATGCTTACCTGTAGCTGTATGTGAATATGTAATGTACGCTTACCCATAGCTGTATGTGAATATGTAATGCATGCTTACCTGTAGCTGTATGTGAATATGTAATGTACGCTTACCTGTAGCTGTATGTGAATATGTAATGTATGCTTACCTGTAGCTGTATGTGAATATGTAATGCAGGTTTACCTGTAGCTGTATGTGATTATGTAATGCATGCTTACCTGTAACTGTATGTGAATATGTAATGTATGCTTACCTGTAGCTGTATGTGAATATGTAATGTGCACTTACCCGTAGCTGTATGTGAATATGTAATGCATGCTTACAAGTAGCTGTATGTGAATATGTAATGTGCACTTACCTGTAGCTGTATGTGAATACGTAATGTGCACTTACCCGTAGCTGTATGTGAATATGTAATGCATGCTTACCTGTAGCTGTATGTGAATATGTAATGTACGCTTACCTGTAGCTGTATGTGAATATGTAATGCAGGTTTACCTGTAGCTGTATGTGAATATGTAATGTACGCTTACCTGTAGCTGTATGTGAATATGTAATGTACGCTTACCTGTAGCTGTATGTGAATATGTAATGTATGCTTACCTGTAGCTGTATGTGAATATGTAATGTACGCTTACCTGTAGCTGTATGTGAATATGTAATGTATGCTTACCTGTAGCTGTATGTGAATATGTAATGTACGCTTACCTGTAGCTGTATGTGAATATGTAATGTATGCTTACCTGTAGCTGTATGTGAATATGTAATGTATGCTTACCTATAGCTGTATGTGAATATGCAATGTACACTTACCCGTAGCTGTATGTGAATATGTAATGCATGCTTACCTGTAGCTGTATGTGAATATGTAATGTGCACTTACCTGTAGTTGTATGTGAATATGTAATGTGCACTTACTCGTAGCTGTATGTGAATATGTAATGCATGCTTACCTGTAGCTGTATGTGAATATGTAATGTACGCTTACCTGTAGCTGTATGTGAATATGTAATGTATGCTTACCTGTAGTTGTATGTGAATATGTAATGCAGGTTTACCTGTAGCTGTATGTGATTATGTAATGCATGCTTACCTGTAACTGTATGTGAATATGTAATGTATGCTTACCTGTAGCTGTATGTGAATATGTAATGTGCACTTACCCGTAGCTGTATGTGAATATGTAATGCATGCTTACCTGTAGCTGTATGTGAATATGTAATGTGCACTTACCTGTAGCTGTATGTCAATACGTAATGTGCACTTACCCGTAGCTGTATGTGAATATGTAATGCATGCTTACCTGTAGCTGTATGTGAATATGTAATGTGCACTTACCTGTAGCTGTATGTGAATATGTAATGTGCACTTACCCGTAGCTGTATGTGAATATGTAATGCATGCTTACCTGTAGCTGTCTGTGAATATGTAATGTATGCTTACCTGTAGCTGTATGTGAATATGTAATGCATGCTTACCTGTAGCTGTATGTGAATATGTAATGTATGCTTACCTGTAGCTGTATGTGAATATGTAATGTGCACTTACCCGTAGCTGTATGTGAATATGTAATGCATGCTTACCTGTAGCTGTATGTGAATATGTATACATGCTTACCCGTAGCTGTATGTGAATATGTAATGTACGCTTACCCGTAGCTGTATGTGAATATGTAATGTACGCTTACCCGTAGCTGTATGGGAATATGTAATGTACGCTTACCTGTAGCTGTATGTGAATATGTAATGTATGCTTACCTGTAGCTGTATGTGAATATGTAATGTATGCTTACCTGTAGTTGTATGTGAATATGTAATGCAGGTTTACCTGTAGCTGTATGTGAATATGTAATGCATGCTTACCTGTAGCTGTATGTGAATATGTAATGTATGCTTACCTGTAGCTGTATGTGAATATGTAATGTGCACTTACCCGTAGCTGTATGTGAATATGTAATGCATGCTTACCTGTAGCTGTATGTGAATATGTGTACATGCTTACCCGTAACTGTATGTGAATATGTAATGTACGCTTACCCATAGCTGTATGTGAATATGTAATGTACGCTTACCCGTAGCTGTATGTGAATATGTAATGTACGCTTACCCATAGCTGTATGGGAATATGTAATGTACGCTTACCTGTAGCTGTATGTGAATATGTAATGTATGCTTACCTGTAGCTGTATGTGAATATGTAATGTACGCTTACCTGTAGCTGTATGTTAATATGTAATGCATGCTTACCTGTAGCTGTATGTGAATATGTAATGTATGCTTACCTGTAGCTGTATGTGAATATGTAATGCATGCCTACCTGTAGATAGTGAGTCACAGCCATGATCAAACAGTTCTCCCAGCGGACTGCTAGACTGCGTCCTCCGGGCTTGTTTACCGTCCACAGCATCGAGAGCCTGGTACATGAACAGACCAACAGCGCACGCAGCATACACCCAACTGGGAGCCTGCAAAAAATTGAAACAAAATAATATTGTAACTCAACATCTAAATGCACAGTGTCAATCAGTCTCCAGTATAATGCACAGTGTCAATCAGTCTCCAGTATAATGCACAGTGTCAATCAGTCTCCAGTATAATGCACAGTGTCAATCAGTCTCCAGGTATTACACAACATGTGAATGGTACAAGTAATACTGAACATACACAATGTGTTATACTGGGGCTGCACTATACATAGATACACAATGTGTTATACTGGGGCTGCACTATACATAGATACACAATGTGTTATACTGGGGCTGCACTATACATAGATACACAATGTGTTATACTGGGGCTGCACTATACATAGATACACAATGTGTTATACTGGGGCTGCACTATACATAGATACACAATGTATTATACTGGGGCTGCACTATACATAGATTGTGTATGTGTTATACTGGGGCTGCACTATACATAGATTGTGTATGTGTTATACTGGGGCTGCACTATACAAATATTGTGTATGTGTTATACTGGGGCTGCACTATACATAGATTGTGTATGTGTTATACTGGGGCTGCACTATACATATATTGTGTATGTGTTATACTGGGGCTGCACTATACATATATTGTGTATGTGTTATACTGGGGCTGCACTATACATATATTGTGTATGTGTTATACTGGGGCTGCACTATACATATATTGTGTATGTGTTATACTGGGGCTGCACTATACATATATTGTGTATGTGTTATACTGGGGCTGCACTATACATATATTGTGTATGTGTTATACTGGGGCTGCACTATACATATATTGTGTATGTGTTATACTGGGGCTGCACTATACATATATTGTGTATGTGTTATACTGGGGCTGCACTATACATATATTGTGTATGTGTTATACTGGGGCTGCACTATACATATATTGTGTATGTGTTATACTGGGGCTGCACTATACATATATTGTGTATGTGTTATACTGGGGCTGCACTATACATATATTGTGTATGTGTTATACTGGGGCTGCACTATACATATATTGTGTATGTGTTATACTGGGGCTGCACTATACATAGATTGTGTATGTGTTATACTGGGGCTACACTATACATAGATAAACAATGTGTTATACTGGGGCTACACTATACATAGATTGTATGTGTTATACTAGGGCTGCACTATACATAGATACACAATGTGCTATACTGGGACTGCACTATCTATCTATCTTCCTATTAGTCAAACCCCTGATGGGGGGACCTTAGACTTTGACGCGCGTCAACTGACAAGAATGTTAGTAAGAAATGAAATAAAAGATGATAAAAGAATGATGTTAGGTTGGTTAAAAACAGGTTAAGAACAGGGCAGGTTTATTTAGGGAGAAACATGTTCAATCCGACTTACAGCCAGACTGAACTGTGGGCCAGACAAGGTGACAATATCTGGGGGCAAAGCATTCCAGTGGACAAATGGTTCTTGGAAAGAAGGAATATTTATGGTAGTCAGTCACTGTTTGGATCTGTCGGAATGCTTGGGAATGGGATGTTCTGGAAGATCTTGTATTTGGGGTAAGGTAGTTTTCAGCTTGAATGGCAACTTGGTTATGGAGGATGTTGTGGAACATAACCAATCTTTGGTCGACGCGACGAAGATAGATACACAATCTGTTATACTGGGACTACACTATACATAGATACACAATGTGTTATACTGGGACTACACTATACATAGATTGTGTATGTGTTATACTGGGACTACACTATACATAGATACACAATGTGTTATACTGGGGCTACACTATACATAGATTGTGTATGTGTTATACTGGGACTACACTATACATAGATATGCAATGTGTTATACTGGGACTACACTATACATAGATACACAATGTGTTATACTGGGGCTACACTATACATAGATACACAATGTGTTATACTGGGGCTGCACTATACATAGATTGTGTATGTGTTATACTGGGACTACACTATACATAGATACACAATGTGTTATACTGGGGCTACACTATACATAGATTGTGTATGTGTTATACTGGGGCTACACTATACATAGATACACAATGTGTTATACTGGGACTACACTATACATAGATTGTGTATGTGTTATACTGGGGCTACACTATACATATATACACAATGTGTTATACTGGGACTACACTATACATAGATACACAATGTGTTATACTGGGGCTACACTATACATATATTGTGTATATGTTATACTGGGGCTACACTATACATATATTGTATATGTGTTATACTGGGGCTGCACTATACATAGATTGTATATGTGTTATACTGGGGCTACACTATACATAGAGTGTGTATGTATTATACTGGGGCTACACTATACATAGATACACAATGTGTTATACTGGGGCTGCACTATACATAGATTGTGTATGTGTTATACTGGGACTACACTATACATAGATACACAATGTGTTATATTGGGGCTACACTATACATAGATTGTGTATGTGATATACTGGGACTACACTATACATAGATTGTGTATGTGTTATACTGGGGCTACACTATACATAGATACACAATGTGTTATACTGGGACTACACTATACATAGATTGTGTATGTGTTATACTGGGGCTACACTATACATATATACACAATGTGTTATACTGGGACTACACTATACATAGATACACAATGTGTTATACTGGGGCTACACTATACATATATTGTGTATATGTTATACTGGGGCTACACTATACATAGATTGTATATGTGTTATACTGGGGCTGCACTATACATAGATTGTATATGTGTTATACTGGGGCTACACTATACATAGAGTGTGTATGTATTATACTGGGGCTACACTATACATAGATACACAATGTGTTATACTGGGGCTGCACTATACATAGATTGTGTATGTGTTATACTGGGACTACACTATACATAGATACACAATGTGTTATACTGGGGCTACACTATACATAGATTGTGTATGTGATATACTGGGACTACACTATACATATATTGTGTATGTGATATACTGGGACTACACTATACATAGATTGTGTATGTGTTATACTGGGGCTGCACTATACATATATTGTGTATGTGTTATACTGGGGCTACACTATACATATATTGTGTATGTGTTATACTCGGACTACACTATACATATATTGTGTATGTGTTATACTGGGACCACACTATACATATATTGTGTATGTGTTATACTGGGGCTACACTATACATAGATACACAATGTGTTATACTGGGGCTACACTATACATAGATTGTGTATGTGTTATACTGGGGCTACACTATACATATATTGTGTATGTGTTATACTGGGGCTACACTATACATAGATACACAATGTATTATACTGGGACTACACTATACATAGATTGTGTATGTGTTATACTGGGGCTACACTATACATATATACACAATGTGTTATACTGGGACTACACTATACATAGATACACAATGTGTTATACTGTGGCTACACTATACATAGATACACAATGTGTTATACTGGGAATACACTATACATAGATTGTGTATGTGTTATACTGGGGCTACACTATACATAGATACACAATGTGCTATACTGGGGCTACACTATACATAGATTGTGTATGTGTTATACTGGGGCTACACTATACATAGATACACAATGTGTTATACTGGGACTACACTATACATAGATACACAATGTGTTATACTGGGACTACACTATACATAGATACACAATGTGTTATACTGGGGCTACACTATACATAGATACACAATGTGTTATACTGGGACTGCACTATACATAGATACACAATGTGTTATACTGGGGCTGCACTATACATAGATTGTGTAAGTGTTAAACTGGGACTACACTATACATAGATACACAATGTGTTATACTGGGGCTACACTATACATAGATTGTGTATGTGTTAAACTGGGACTACACTATACATAGATACACAATGTGTTATACTGGGACTACACTATACATAGATACACAATGTGTTATACTGGGGCTACACTATACATATATTGTGTATATGTTATACTGGGGCTACACTATACATAGATTGTATATGTGTTATACTGGGGCTGCACTATACATAGATTGTATATGTGTTATACTGGGGCTACACTATACATAGAGTGTGTATGTATTATACTGGGGCTACACTATACATAGATACACAATGTGTTATACTGGGGCTGCACTATACATAGATTGTGTATGTGTTATACTGGGACTACACTATACATAGATACACAATGTGTTATACTGGGGCTACACTATACATAGATACACAATGTGTTATACTGGGGCTACACTATACATAGATTGTCTATGTGATATACTGGGACTACACTATACATAGATTGTGTATGTGTTATACTGGGGCTGCACTATACATATATTGTGTATGTGTTATACTGGGGCTACACTATACATATATTGTGTATGTGTTATACTGGGACTACACTATACATATAGTGTGTATGTGTTATACTGGGGCTACACTATACATAGATACACAATGTGTTATACTGGGGCTACACTATACATAGATTGTGTATGTGTTATACTGGGGCTACACTATACATATATTGTGTATGTGTTATACTGGGGCTACACTATACATAGATACACAATGTGTTATACTGGGACTACACTATACATAGATTGTGTATGTGTTATACTGGGGCTACACTATACATATATACACAATGTGTTATACTGGGACTACACTATACATAGATACACTATGTGTTATACTGGGGCTGCACTATACATAGATTGTGTATATGTTATACTGGGGCTACACTATACATAGATGTGTATGTATTATACTGGGGCTACACTATACATAGATTGTGTATGTGTTATACTGGGGCTACACTATACATAGATACACAATGTGTTATACTGGGGCTACACTATACATATATACAATGTGTTATACTGGGGCTACACTATACATAGATACACAATGTGTTATACTGGGGCTACACTATACATAGATACACAATGTGTTATACTGGGACTACACTATACATAGATACACAATGTGTTATACTGGGGCTACACTATACATAGATACACAATGTGTTATACTGGGGCTACACTATACATAGATTGTCTATGTGATATACTGGGACTACACTATACATAGATTGTGTATGTGTTATACTGGGGCTGCACTATACATATATTGTGTATGTGTTATACTGGGGCTACACTATACATATATTGTGTATGTGTTATACTGGGACTACACTATACATAGATACACAATGTGTTATACTGGGGCTACACTATACATAGATTGTGTATGTGTTATACTGGGGCTACACTATACATATATTGTGTATGTGTTATACTGGGGCTACACTATACATAGATACACAATGTGTTATACTGGGACTACACTATACATAGATTGTGTATGTGTTATACTGGGGCTACACTATACATATATACACAATGTGTTATACTGGGACTACACTATACATAGATACACAATGTGTTATACTGGGGCTACACTATACATATATTGTGTATATGTTATACTGGGGCTACACTATACATAGATTGTATATGTGTTATACTGGGGCTGCACTATACATAGATTGTATATGTGTTATACTGGGGCTACACTATACATAGAGTGTGTATGTATTATACTGGGGCTACACTATACATATATTGTGTATGTGTTATACTGGGGCTGCACTATACATAGATACACAATGTGTTATACTGGGGCTACACTATACATAGATACACAATGTGTTATACTGGGACTACACTATACATAGATACACAATGTGTTATACTGGGGCTGCACTATACATAGATTGTGTATGTGTTATACTGGTGCTGCACTATACATAGATTGTGTATGTGTTATACTGGGGCTGCACTATACATAGATACACAATGTGTTATACTGGGGCTGCACTATACATAGATACACAATGTGTTATACTGGGGCTGCACTATACATATATTGTGTATGTGTTATACTGGGATTACACTATACATAGATTGTATATGTGTTATACTGGGGCTACACTATACATAGATACACAATGTGTTATACTGGGAATACACTATACATAGATTGTGTATGTGTTATACTGGGGCTACACTATACATAGATACACAATGTGTTATACTGGGGCTACACTATACATAGATACACAATGTGTTATACTGGGGCTACACTATACATAGATTGTGTATGTGTTATACTGGGGCTACACTATACATAGATACACAATGTGTTATACTGGGACTACACTATACATATATTGTGTATGTGTTATACTGGGGCTACACTATACATAGATACACAATGTGCTATACTGGGGCTACACTATACATAGATTGTGTATGTGTTATACTGGGGCTACACTATACATAGATACACAATGTGTTATACTGGGACTACACTATACATAGATACACAATGTGTTATACTGGGACTACACTATACATAGATACACAATGTGTTATACTGGGGCTACACTATACATAGATACACAATGTGTTATACTGGGACTGCACTATACATAGATACACAATGTGTTATACTGGGGCTGCACTATACATAGATTGTGTATGTGTTAAACTGGGACTACACTATACATAGATACACAATGTGTTATACTGGGGCTACACTATACATAGATTGTGTATGTGTTAAACTGGGACTACACTATACATAGATACACAATGTGTTATACTGGGACTACACTATACATAGATACACAATGTGTTATACTGGGGCTACACTATACATATATTGTGTATGTGTTATACTGGGGCTACACTATACATAGACTGTGTATGTGTTATACTGGGGCTACACTATACATAGATTGTATATGTGTTATACTGGGACTACACTATACATAGATTGTGTATGTGTTAAACTGGGGCTACACTATACATAGATACACAATGTGTTATACTGGGGCTACACTATACATATATTGTGTATGTGTTATACTGGGGCTACACTATACATAGACTGTGTATGTGTTATACTGGGACTACACTATACATATACTGTGTATGTGTTATACTGGGGCTACACTATACATAGATTGTATATGTGTTATACTGGGACTACACTATACATAGATACGCAATGTGTTATACTGGGGCTACACTATACATAGATACACAATGTGTTATACTGGGACTACACTATACATAGATACACAATGTGTTATACTGGGACTACACTATACATAGATACACAATGTGTTATACTGGGACTACACTATACATAGATACACAATGTGTTATACTGGGGCTGCACTATACATAGATACACAATGTGTTATACTGGGGCTACACTATACATAGATACACAATGTGTTATACTGGGACTGCACTATACATAGATACACAATGTGTTATACTGGGGCTGCACTATACATAGATTGTGTATGTGTTATACTGGGAATACACTATACATAGATACACAATGTGTTATACTGGGACTACACTATACATAGATTGTGTATGTGTTATACTGGGGCTACACTATACATAGATACACAATGTGTTATACTGGGACTACACTATACATAGATACACAATGTGTTATACTGGGGCTACACTATACATAGATACACAATGTGTTATACTGGGAATACACTATACATAGATTGTGTATGTGTTATACTGGGGCTGCACTATACATAGATACACAATGTGTTATACTGGGAATACACTATAAATAGATTGTGTAATTGTTATACTGGGGCTACACTATACATAGAGTGTGTATGTGTTATACTGGGGCTACACTATACATAGATACACAATGTGTTATACTGGGACTGCACTATACATAGATACACAATGTGTTATACTGGGGCTGCACTATACATATATTGTGCATGTGTTATACTGGGGCTACACTATACATATATTGTGCATGTGTTATACTGGGGCTGCACTATACATAGATTGTGTCATGTTCCGGGGAAATGTGTGCTGCATAATGTTATAACAGTCATGTTCCGGTATAGATTGGATGGCCAACAACAAGCGAGCACTCCCATGTTCCGGTATAGATTGGATGGCCAACAACAAGCGAGCACTCCCATGTTCCGGTATAGATTGGATGGCCAACAACAAGCGAGCACTCCCATATTCCGGTATAGATTGGATGGCCAACAACAAGTGAGCACTCCCATGTTCCGGTATAGATTGGATGGCCAACAACAAGCGAGCACTCCCATGTTCCGGTATAGATTGGATGGCCAACAACAAGCGAGCTCTCCCATGTTCCGGTATAGATTGGATGGCCAACTACAAGCGAGCACTACCATGTTCCGGTATAGTTTGGCAGGCAAACAATAATCAAAACTCTTATAGAACGTAGAAACATCCAGGTCAATCCGAACCCCTTAAGACCATGGCTTATTAACACTAGTGAGACGCCAGCTGGAATGTGGCTCCGAGATTTGGTCGCCCCATACCCAAACATTGATAGACCAAATTGAAGGTGTCCATGCGAAGAGCAGCCCGTTGGATAAAGGCTAACTTCTATCGTACCTCTAGTGTTACAGACATGCTACATTCCCAAAATCTACGCAGACTAGATCAATGGCGGATTGACAGTAGGTTATCCCTTATGCATAAAATGCATCATGCTCTGGTTGCTATCCCCATTGAAATTTACCTATTTCCCCTCTCCCGTCCCGCACGACACTGTCATTTCTTAAGCTATAGGTTAATTACAGCAACAATACAGACTACCATTGGAACCATCTCCCATCTGACATTGTGCATCTACCTACCATAGAGCAATTCAATACGACAGCTGTATTAATCATGCTAGCCCCTAGTTGTGGCCCAGCTGCTTTTAAACTCTTAACCAAACTTACTTTTCATTACTTTCTTTATGGTTTTAACTACTCATACTTTTAACTTCTTTTGCGCAACATGTCTACATCCCCGTGAGGGGTTCAACATGTCTACATCCCCGTGAGGGGTTCAACATGTCTACATCCCCGCGAGGGGTTCAACATGTCTACATCCCCGCGAGGGGTTCAACATGTCTACATCCCCGCGAGGGGTTCAACATGTCTACATCCCCACGAGGGGTTCAACATGTCTACATCCCCGCGAGGGGTTCAACATGTCTACATCCCACCGAGGGGTTCAACATGTCTACATCCCCGCGAGGGGTTCAACATGTCTACATCCCACCGAGGGGTTCAACATGTCTACATCCCCACGAGGGGTTCAACATGTCTACATCCCACCGAGGGGTTCAACATGTCTACATCCCCGCGAGGGGTTCAACATGTCTACATCCCCGCGAGGGGTTCAACATGTCTACATCCCACCGAGGGGTTCAACATGTCTACATCCCCGCGAGGGGTTCAACATGTCTACATCCCACCAAGGGGTTCAACATGTCTACATTTCCACGAGGGGTTCAACATGTCTACATCCCCACGAGGGGTTCAACATGTCTACATCCCACCAAGGGGTTCAACATGTCTACATCCCCACGAGGGGTTCAACATGTCTACATCCCCACGAGGGGTTCAACATGTCTACATCCCCACGAGGGGTTCAACATGTCTACATCCCCGAGAGGGGTTCAACATGTCTACAACTCCCCTTGAGGGGTTCAACATTTGAGGAAGATAGATAGAACAGATTGTATGTCCAAAAACAATCAAGCATTCCCATGTTCCAGAATAGATGCCAACAATAATCAAGCACTGCCATGTTCAATTGGCTTTGTAGTATTGTAACATAATTATTCAATAACTCTCCTGGAAACAGCCAGGTAAAAATAATGATCATGTATTGACCATTTTGTTTACCTATGAATCTATTCTATGAAAGTAAGATCTGTACTATGGAAACCAGTCTAGAGTCTATAGCATGTAAACCAGTCTACAGCATGGAAACAAGTCAATAGCATGGAAACCAGTCTATAGCATGGAAACAAGTCAATAGCATGGAAACCAGTCTATAGCATGGAAATAAGTCAATAGCATGGAAACCAGTCAACAGCATGGAAACCACTCTACAGCATGGAAACCAGTAACAGCATGGAAACCAGTCTACAGCATGGAAACAAGTCAATAGCATGGAAACCACTCTACTGCATGGAAACCAGTCTACAGCATAGAAACCAGTCTACAGTATGGAAACCAGTCAATAGCATGGAAACCACTCTACTGCATGGAAACCACTCTACTGCATGGAAACCAGTCTACAGCATGGAAATCAGTCTACAGTATGGAAACCAGTCAATAGCATGGAAACCAGTCAATAGCATGGAAACCAGTCAATAGCATGGAAACCAGTCTACAGCATGGAAACCAGTCAACAGCATGGAAACCAGTCAATAGCATGGTCACCACTCTACTGCATGGAAACCACTCTACTGCATGGAAATCAGTCTACAGTATGGAAACCACTCTACTGCATGGAAACCACTCTACTGCATGGAAACCAGTCTACTGCATGGAAACCACTCTACAGCATGGAAACCACTCTACAGCATGGAAACCACTCTACTGCATGGAAACAAGTCTATAGTATTTACATGATTTATCTGTTTATGAACAATTGATATTGTTATCAATTGAACAAACTTTCCCCACAAAAAAAATAAACATTTCAAGCCAACAGGCTACAAACCAGCGAAAATGAGGTGATAAATATAGGATGATTATGGTATCGGTGGCTACGTGTTGGATTATTGATATCATGTCACTGTTCTATGACTTGTATGTAACATATGTTGCTAATGTGCCAACTTTGTTTTTGTTTCAGATCTCAGTGGGCCAAGAGAATCACAACATAGTTACAGTGAAACCCTTCTCAACCACACAGCTACGCAACCGTAGTTCACTGAGGCGAGGTTTCAGTTTAGAGGGGTTTTCATAGTATGTATGTATGTTCCATTAATGTCAAACCCCTTGCGGAGACCTAGACATATTTTCCTGGACAGGCTTAGCCGACCTAAGTGGTTAACCAGTACTAAGCAATGTGTGTGAGGTGCCTTGCCTCAATGACACTACATACGTGGCCTGACTGAGTATTGAACCCAGACTGTTCGATTCCAAATCCGACGCTCTAACATTGGACCACGGACGCCATAGTGGGAGGGTTCCCCCTAAATTAATTGTTCATCTTAGCATGGGTTAGACGGATGCTGATATATATATATATGTGTATGTTGGCAGTTTGTAAGAGATATGTGTGTATGTTGGCAGTTGGTAAGACATATATGTGTATGTTGGCAGTTAGTAAGAGTTATGTGTGTATGTTGGCAGTTAGTAAGAGATATGTGTGTATGTTGGCAGTTAGTAAGAGATATGTGTGTATGTTGGCAGTTAGTAAGAGATATGTGTATGTTGGCAGTTAGTAAGAGATATGTGTGTATGTTGGCAGTTAGTAAGAGATATGTGTGTATGTTGGCAGTTAGTAAGAGATATGTGTGTATGTTGGCAGTTAGTAAGAGATATGTGTGTATGTTGGCAGTTAGTAAGAGATATGTGTGTATGCTGGCAGTTAGTAAGAGATATGTGTGTGTGTTGGCAGTTTGTAAGAGATATGTGTGTATGTTGGCAGTTTGTAAGACATATATGTGTATGTTGGCAGTTAGTAAGAGATATGTGTGTATGTTGGCAGTTAGTAAGAGATATGTGTGTATGTTGGCAGTCGTATTACACTCATGCACTTGTAGAAGTTTTCTTCAAATAGAAAAATAAACTATAATTCATTTAGGAAATAATATTTGTCTTGCTGTTGTTTCTCGGCGAGTAAACAACGGTTCGGAGTTCCGATAAATACAAATTAGTCACACATACCATATTATTTCCATTCTAACATGATCCAATATAATGCTATAAACAAATAAATATGTTTGTTATTTGTCTCTTTGTCTGTTATTTGGCTGATGGCTTTACAAAATACATCCCCTGTAAAATACCTTCTGTATTCCAGTGGCAGTCAAAATCCTCCTCCAGCTATCAACACTATATCCTGTATGGTATCCTGTATGGCTGGTTATTAATACTACAAATCATGCCTAATCGCTGTATTCAATTCCAATGCAAAATTGTGCATATTGCACTTGAGTCCTTAAATTGTGTTATTATCGGTGGATGGCCGAGTGGGTTAATGATATGGTTTGCGAGAAAGTTTTGACAAATTATGGCTACATGGTGCCGGGCATTGTGATGCTGGAAAATTAGGTGATGCTGTTGCACAAAATGATTGCAACTACGACCGGGCGGAGGGTTTCATCCCTATATGTTACGCTGTTAAGTTTCCCGCTACCACAATAATGGTTACTTTAGCCCATGAGATATCATTCCCCAGAACATAACAGAGTCACCCCCAAACCATTCCATCTCAAGAACACAAGCGTCGGCGAAGCATTCCCAACAACAACAAAAAAGAGTGAACCGGGACTCATCTGTGACAAAAACCTCATTGGAAATCATCTGGGAGCATGTGCCACAAACCAAGCCATACAACGCGCACGTCATGCACAATTAAGAGTCAGACCAACGTATGGATGATGTGTTCGCAGACCAACCTCGCGCAATCCATTCCTTACAGTGCGGGGTGTGAATGTGCCGATACTGATTCCGTAACGTATTAACAGCAGTTCAGTGACCGTAATGTGGTGTTTACACAGGTGGGCAAGATGAATAGTCATGTCTTGACTTTGCACGCAGATGTCCCAATCACAGTTGGTAGGAAACCCTTCTGGTTTCTCACAGCCATGCTATGGTGGAAACATTCACACTGACTGATCTGCAAGAATAGCAACTGCTTGTTGCCTTTGACAAAGTGATGTGTTTACCTCAAGAGCATACAGTGATACGACAAGAGTATCCAGTGATATGACAAGAGTATCCAGTGATATGACAAGAGCATACAGTGATACGACAAGAGTATCCAGTGATATGACAAGAGTATCCAGTGATATGACAAGAGTATCCAGTGATACGACAATAGTATCCAGTGATACGACAAGAGTATCCAGTGATACGACAAGAGTATACAGTGATATGACAAAAGTATACAGTGATACGACAAGAGTATCCAGTGATATGACAAGAGTATCCAGTGATACGACAAGAGTATCCAGTGATATGACAAGAGTATCCAGTGATATGACAAGAGTATCCAGTGATACGACAAGAGTATCCAGTGATATGACAAAAGTATACAGTGATACGACAAGAGTATCCAGTGATATGACAAGAGTATCCAGTGATACGACAAGAGTATCCAGTGATATGACAAGAGTATCCAGTGATATGACAAGAGTATCCAGTGATACGACAAGAGTATCCAGTGATATGACAAAAGTATACAGTGATACGACAAGAGTATCCAGTGATATGACAAGAGTATCCAGTGATACGACAAGAGTATCCAGTGATATGACAAGAGTATCCAGTGATATGACAAGAGTATCCAGTGATACGACAAGAGTATCCAGTGATATGACAAAAGTATACAGTGATACGACAAGAGTATCCAGTGATATGACAAGAGTATCCAGTGATACGACAAGAGTATCCAGTGATATGACAAGAGTATCCAGTGATATGACAAGAGTATCCAGTGATATGACAAGAGTATCCAGTGATACGACAAGAGTATCCAGTGATATGACAAGAGTATCCAGTGATATGACACGAGTATCCAGTGATATGACAAGAGTATCCAGTGATACGACAAGAGTATCCAGTGATATGACAAGAGTATCCAGTGATACGACAAGAGTATCCAGTGATATGACAAGAGCATCCAGTGATACGACAAGAGTATCCAGTGATATGACAAGAGTATACAGTGAAAGAGTATCCAGTGATATGACAAGAGTATCCAGTGATATGACAAGAGCATACAGTGATACGACAAGAGTATCCAGTGATATGACAAGAGTATCCAGTGATATGACAAGAGTATCCAGTGATACGACAATAGTATCCAGTGATACGACAAGAGTATCCAGTGATATGACAAGAGAATACAGTGAAAGAGTATCCAGTGATAAGACAAGAGTATCCAGTGATACGACAAGAGTATCCAGTGATACGACAAGAGCATACAGTGATATGACAAGAGTATACAGTGATAGGACAAGAGTATCCAGTGATATGACAAAAGTATACAGTGATACGACAAGAGTAGCCAGTGATATGACAAGAGTATCCAGTGATATGACAAGAGTATCCAGTGATACGACAAGAGTATCCAGTGATAAGACAAGAGTATACAGTGATACGACAAGAGTATCCAATGATACGACAAGAGTATCCAGTGATACGACAAGAGTATCCAGTGATACGACAAGAGTATCCAGTGATATGACAAGAGTATCCAGTGATACGACAAGAGTATCCAGTGATATGACAAGAGTATCCAGTGATACGACAAGAGTATCCAGTGATACGACAAGAGTATCCAGTGATATGACAAGAGTATCCAGTGATACGACAAGAGTATCCAGTGATACGACAAGAGTATCCAGTGATACGACAAGAGTATCCAGTGATACGACAAGAGTATCCAGTGATATGACAAGAGTATCCAGTGATACGACAAGAGTATCCAGTGATATGACAAGAGTATCCAGTGATACGACAAGAGTATCCAGTGATAAGACAAGAATATACAGTGATAAGACAAGAGTATACAGTGATAAGACAAGAGTATCCAGTGATATGACAAGAGTATCCAGTGATAAGACAAGAGTATCCAGTGATATGACAAGAGTATACAGTGATATGACAAGAGTATCCAGTGATATGACAAGAGTATCCAGTGATATGATATATCTTAAAGAACTTGTCATTATAATTATGCACGTGTGTTTTGCTTTTCTCTATGTGGCACGTGCCGTACAAGGTTGAGTAACTATAGTCACCAGTTTGAGGGCACAGTGACATAGCTAGTCATCTGATCAGTTTTCATAATTTTAGGCCAAATATTTAAATAATTGTATATTTTGAGACCCTGCATTTGGCTATGTATTTTAAAGCTATGTAGTTGCACTGTCATATCGCAATTGCATTAAGTACCTTGCTATAGGAGAAGACCTCTATAAGCTATAATAACTTTCGGTTCTAATCCCTTTTCATTCATGTATCTAAATGATTTGAAATAAACTATGTTTAAACTATAGCTATGTATTTTGTCCATTTTAGAAATGTTTTACTGTATCCAGTTTTAATTTAGCTATATTTTAAAACTGAATAATTTGGCATTCATTAATGTTGGTGAATCATTCATGACATATTGAAATTAAACACTTCTTTGTTGTTAATGACTATAAACTCTTGTCAGCTATGTAATTTAAAAATCTGCATGTTGTGAAAATTTCATGTCATGAATCTTGATCAAACAAAACGTAAATGTTCTATATATGTGTGTATGTACAAGATAAATGTTCTATATATGTGTGTATGTACAAGGTAAATGTTCTATATGTGTGTATGTACAAGGTAAATGTTCTATATGTGTGTGTATGTACAAGGTAAATGCTCTATATGTGTGTATGTACAAGGTAAATGTTCTATATGTGTGTATGTATAAGGTAAATGTTCTATATGTGTGTGTATGTACAAGGTAAATGTTCTATATGTGTGTGTACATACAAGGTAAATGTTCTATACGTGTGTGTATGTACAAGGTAAATGTTCTATATGTGTGTGTATGTACAAGGTATATGTTCTATATGTATGTGTATGTACAAGGTAAATGTTCTATATGTGTGTGTATGTACAAGGTAAATGTTCTATATGTGTGTGTATGTACAAGGTAAATGTTCTATATGTGTGTGTATGTACAAGGTAAATGTTCTATATGTATGTGTACATACAAGGTAAATGTTCTATATGTATGTGTATGTACAAGGTAAATGTTCTATATGTGTGTGTATGTACAAGGTAAATGTTCTATATGTGTGTGTATGTACAAGGTAAATGTTCTATATGTGTGTACAAGGTAAATGTTCTATATGTGTGTGTATGTATAAGGTAAATGTTCTATATGTATGTATAAGGTAAATGTTCTATATGTATGTACAAGGTAAATGTTCTATATATGTGTGTATGTATAAGGTAAATGTTCTATATGTGTGTGTGTACAAGGTAAATGTTCTATATGTATGTGTATGTACAAGGTAAATGTTCTATATGTGTGTATGTACAAGGTAAATGTTCTATACGTGTGTGTATGTACAAGGTAAATGTTCTATATGTGTGTATGTACAAGGTAAATGTTCTATACGTGTGTGTATGTACAAGGTAAATGTTCTATATGTGTGTATGTACAAGGTAAATGTTCTATATGTGTGTATGTACAAGGTAAATGTTCTATATGTGTATGTACAAGGTAAATGTTCTATATGTGTGTGTATGTACAAGGTAAATGTTCTATATGTATGTGTATGTACAAGGTAAATGTTCTATATGTATGTGTATGTACAAGGTAAATGTTCTATAGGTGTGTGTATGTACAAGGTAAATGTTCTATATGTATGTGTATGTACAAGGTAAATGTTCTATATGTGTGTGTATGTACAAGGTAAATGTTCTATATGTGTGTGTATGTACAAGGTAAATGTTCTATATGTGTGTGTATGTACAAGGTAAATGTTCTATATGTATGTGTACATACAAGGTAAATGTTCTATATGTATGTGTACATACAAGGTAAATGTTCTATATGTGTGTGTATGTACAAGGTAAATGTTCTATATGTGTGTGTATGTACAAGGTAAATGTTCTATATGTGCATGTACAAGGTAAATGTTTTATGTGTGTGTATGTATAAGGTAAATATTCTATATGTGTGTGTATGTACAAGGTAAATGTTCTATATGTGTGTGTATGTACAAGTTAAATGTTCTATATGTGTGTGTATGTACAAGGTAAATGTTCTATATGTGTGTGTATGTACAAGGTAAATGTTCTATATGTGCATGTACAAGGTAAATGTTCTATATGTGTGTATGTACATGGTAAATGTTCTATATGTGTGTATGTACACGGTAAATGTTCTATATGTGTGTACAAGGTAAATGTTCTATATGTGTGTGTATGTACCAGGTAAATGTTCTATGTGTGTGTATGTACAAGGTAAATGTTCTATATGTGTGTATGTATAAGGTAAATGTTCTATATGTGTGTGTATGTACAAGGTAAATGTTCTATATGTGTGTGTATGTACAAGGTAAATGTTTTATATGTGTGTATGTATAAGGTAAATGTTCTATACGTGTGTGCATGTACAAGGTAAATGTTCTATATGTGTGTGTATGTACAAGGTAAATGGTCTATATGTATGTGTATGTACAAGGTAAATGTTATATATGTATGTGTATGTACAAGGTAAATGTTCTATATGTATGTGTATGTACAAGGTAAATGTTCTATATGTATGTGTATGTACAAGGTAAATGGTATATATGTATGTGTATGTACAAGGTAAATGTTCTATATGTATGTGTACATACAAGGTAAATGTTCTATATATGTGTGTGTATGTACAAGGTAAATGTTCTATATGTGTATGTACAAGGTAAATGTTCTATATGTGTGTACAAGGTAAATGTTCTATGTGTGTGTACAAGGTAAATGTTCTATATGTGTGTATGTACAAGGTAAATGTTCTATATGTATGTACAAGGTAAATGTTCTATATGTGTGTACACCTATACAATAAGAGTGGACAATGACCAAGCATGCATAGATTCCTATACAATAAGAGTGGACAATGACCAATTATGCATAGATTCCTAGACAATAAGAGTGGACAATGACCAAGCATGCATAGATTCCTAGACAACCCAATAAGAGCAGACAATGACCACACATGCATAGATTCCTATACAATAAGAGTGGACAATGACCAAGCATGCATAGATTCCTATACAATAAGAGCGGACAATGACCACACATGCATAGATTCCTAGACAATAAGAGTGGACAATGACCATGCATGCATAGATTCCTAGACAATAAGAGTGGACAATGACCACACATGCATAGATTCCTAGACAATAAGAGTGGACAATGACCACACATGCATAGATTCCTAGACAATAAGAGTGGACAATGACCACACATGCATAGATTCCTAGACAATAAGAGTGGACAATGACCACACATGCATATATTCCTAGACAATAAGAGCGGACAATGACCAAGCATGCATAGATTCCTAGACAATAAGAGCGGACAATGACCACACATGCATAGATTCCTATACAATAAGAGTGGACAATGACCAAGCATGCATAGATTCCTAGACAATAAGAGTGGACAATGACCAAGTATGCATATATTCCTATACAATAAGAGTGGACAATGACCAAGCATGCATAGATTCCTAGACAACCCAATAAGAGCGGACAATGACCACATAGAACCACTTCCTCTATACATCCACTAAGTTTCATCCATCGACAACATAGCCTTCTTTAATAACATTGGATGTACCCGATGTCAGGTTGTATATAGGATATTATTACACTTGAATTTTCATGTGAATTTTGAATTTGCGTTGAAGAGAAAACGTCTGCGTATAAAGAGTGTTTTACAGCGATCAAAGTACAAAATGTAAGTATTAAGTCAATTTGACTGAGATGTAATGACCTAGTTCTTTATGAATAGAGTTGGTGAAATAAATATTAAGACGTCTAGGTAATTTGTAATTTGGTCAGAGTCGCTCACCGCAGGTATATTAGTAATTATAATGAACAAAAACATTGACAAGTTTTGATGACCATTTCCAACATAGGCCCACCCAACGTTCTTCTGAACACTGAACAATTATGTTTTTGCTTTATTTTAAATTTTTAAACTTTATTTATTTTACAGCGATTGCGAAGCAAGTTTTAATAACTTATATTAATCACTCTCGTTGGCGCGGATGAAAGCGTAAATGTGGTCATTCGTGTGGGAGGCAATCTGAGTACTCGGAGAAAACCCACCTGTCCGTTCTGGCGACCACCGTACCATCTCACATACTTCCCGGTCAGAGGATCGATACCGGGTTGCATTGGTGAGAAGCGAGCACTAACCACTGCGCTAATCGGACAGCTTTGTTTATTTTGTGGTTTTTAAAGTTGCACGGACAGGGTGATATGGCGACTCTCCAGCTGTTATTGGTGGAGTGAGAAGTTTATCAATATCAGACATAGACGGGTGATACAACCCAGCTGTTATTGGTGAGCAGTTTATCAGATATAGACCGGTGATACAACCCAGCTGATATTGGTGAGCAGTTTATCAGACATAGACCGGTGATACAACCCAGCTGATATTGGTGAGCAGTTTATCAGACATAGACTGGTGATACAACCCAGCTGTTATTGGTGAGCAGTTTATCAGATATAGACCGGTGATACAACCCAGCTGATATTGGTGAGCAGTTTATCAGACATAGACCGGTGATACAACCCAGCTGATATTGGTGAGCAGTTTATCAGATATAGACCAGTGATACAACCCAGCTGATATTGGTGAGCAGTTTATCAGACATAGACCGGTGATACAACCCAGCTGATATTGGTGAGCAGTTTATCAGACATAGACCGGTGATACAACCCAGCTGATATTGGTGAGCAGTTTATCAGACATAGACCGGTGATACAACCCAGCTGATATTGGTGAGCAGTTTATCAGACATAGACCGGTGATACAACCCAGCTGATATTGGTGAGCAGTTTATCAGACATAGACTGGTGATACAACCCAGCTGTTATTGGTGAGCAGTTTATCAGATATAGACCGGTGATACAACCCAGCTGATATTGGTGAGCAGTTTATCAGACATAGACCGGTGATACAACCCAGCTGATATTGGTGAGCAGTTTATCAGATATAGACCGGTGATACAACCCAGCTGATATTGGTGAGCAGTTTATCAGACATAGACCGGTGATACAACCCAGCTGATATTGGTGAGCAGTTTATCAGACATAGACCGGTGATACAACCCAGCTGATATTGGTGAGCAGTTTATCAGACATAGACCGGTGATACAACCCAGCTGATATTGGTGAGCAGTTTATCAGACATAGACCGGTGATACAACCCAGCTGTTATTGGTGAGCAGTTTATCAGATATAGACCGGTGATACAACCCAGCTGATATTGGTGAGCAGTTTATCAGATATAGACCAGTGATACAACCCAGCTGATATTGGTGAGCAGTTTATCAGACATAGACGGGTGATACAACCCAGCTGATATTGGTGAGCAGTTTATCAGACATAGACGGGTGATACAACCCAGCTGATATTGGTGAGCAGTTTATCAGATATAGACCGGTGATACAACCCAGCTGTTATTGGTGAGCAGTTTATCAGATATAGACCGGTGATACAACCCAGCTGATATTGGTGAGCAGTTTATCAGATATAGACCGGTGATACAACCCAGCTGATATTGGTGAGCAGTTTATCAGACATAGACCGTTGATACAACCCAGCTGATATTGGTGAGCAGTTTATCAGATATAGACGGGTGATACAACCCAGCTGTTATGGGTAGAGTGAGAAGTTTATCAGACATAGACCGTTGATACAACCCAGCTGATATTGGTGAGCAGTTTATCAGACATAGACCGGTGATACAACCCAGCTGTTATTGGTGAGCAGTTTATCAGACATAGACCGGTGATACAACCCAGCTGTTATTGGTGAGCAGTTTATCAGACATAGACCGGTGATACAACCCAGCTGATATTGGTGAGCAGTTTATCAGACATAGACCGGTGATACAACCCAGCTGTTATTGGTGAGCAGTTTATCAGACATAGACGGGTGATACAACCCAGCTGATATTGGTGAGCAGTTTATCAGACATAGACCGGTGATACAACCCAGCTGTTATTGGTGAGCAGTTTATCAGACATAGACCGGTGATACAACCCAGCTGTTATTGGTGAGCAGTTTATCAGACATAGACCGGTGATACAACCCAGCTGATATTGGTGAGCAGTTTATCAGACATAGACCGGTGATACAACCCAGCTGTTATTGGTGAGCAGTTTATCAGACATAGACCGGTGATACAACCCAGCTGATATTGGTGAGCAGTTTATCAGACATAGACCGGTGATACAACCCAGCTGTTATTGGTGAGCAGTTTATCAGACATAGACCGGTGATACAACCCAGCTGATATTGGTGAGCAGTTTATCAGACATAGACCGGTGATACAACCCAGCTGTTATTGGTGAGCAGTTTATCAGACATAGACCGGTGATACAACCCAGCTGTTATTGGTGAGCAGTTTATCAGACATAGACCGGTGATACAACCCAGCTGTTATTGGTGAGCAGTTTATCAGACATAAACGGGTGATACAACCCAGCTGTTATTGGTGAGCAGTTTATCAGACATAGACCGGTGATAACCCAGCTGTTATTGGTGAGCAGTTTATCAGACATAAACGGGTGATACAACCCAGCTGTTATTGGTGAGCAGTTTATCAGACATAGACGGGTGATACAACCCAGCTGTTATTGGTGAGCAGTTTATCAGACATAAACGGTGATACAACCCAGCTGATATTGGTGAGCAGTTTATCAGACATAGACCGGTGATACAACCCAGCTGTTATTGGTGAGCAGTTTATCAGATATAGACCGGTGATACAACCCAGCTGTTATTGGTGAGCAGTTTATCAGACATAAACGGTGATACAACCCAGCTGTTATTGGTGAGCAGTTTATCAGACATAGACCAGTGATATAACCCAGCTGATATTGGTGAGCAGTTTATCAGACATAGACCGGTGATATAACCCAGCTGTTTATCAGACATAAACGGTTCACCTTTTGACGGCCATCTTGGATGACATAGTCATACGATTTTGATGAACATTTTCTATTCATAATGAAAATTTCGTTCAAAATGAATATTTGACTCCTAATTGACCTCCCGGGCCGGGCCCATTATTGTTCCTTGGGTCATTATTTGAACAACTTTGAAAGCGTATTGTACATCGATCATTCCCACCAAGATTCGTCAATATCCAGCTGGTATTTCGTCAAAAGAAGATTTTTTAAGAATTTGTGCTATTTTTAGACAGTGGCCATCTTACGCAATGATGTGATTTTAACAGTTATGTAATCCCCCACCTACCCTAGTATCCTGACCATAAATGGTGGCTACACACCCAATCCCCTACCTACCCAAGTATCCTGACCATAAATGGTGGCTACACACCCAATCTCCCACCTACCCAAGTATCCTGACTATAAATGGTGGCTACACACCCAATCCCCCACCTACCCAAGTATCCTGACCATAAATGGTGGCTACACACCCAATCTCCCACCTACCCAAGTATCCTGACAATAAATGATGGCTACACACCCAATCCCACACCTACCCAAGTATCCTGACCATAAATAGTGGCTACACACCCAATCCCCCACCTACCCAAGTATCCTGACCATAAATGATGACTACACACCCAATCCCCCACCTACCCAAGTATCCTGACCATAAATTGTAGCTACACACCCAATCCCCTACCTACCCAAGTATCCTGACTATAAATGGTGGCTACACACCCAATCCCCCACCTACCCAAGTATCCTGACCATAAATGGTGGCTACACACCCAATCCCCCACCTACCCAAGTATCCTGACCATAAATGGTGGCTACACACCCAATCCCCCACCTACCCAAGTATCCTGACCATAAATGGTGGCTACACACCCAATCCCCACCTACCAAGTATCCTGACAATAAATGGTGGCTACACACCCAATCCCCCACCTACCCAAGTATCCTGACCATAATAGTGGCTACACACCCAATCCCCCACCTACCCAAGTATCCTGACCATAAATGATGGCTACACACCCAATCCCCCACCTACCCAAGTATCCTGACCATAAATGGTGGCTACACACCCAATCCCCCACCTACCCATGTATCCTGACCATAAATGGTGGCTACACACCCAATCCCCCACCTACCCAAGTATCCTGACCATAAATGGTGGCTACACACCCAATCCCCCACCTACCCAAGTATCCTGACCATAAATGGTGGCTACACACCCAATCCCCCACCTACCCAAGTATCCTGACCATAAATGGTGGCTACACACCCAATCCCCCACCTACCCAAGTATCCTGACCATAAATGGTGGCTACACACCCAATCCCCCACCTACCCAAGTATCCTGACCATAAATGGTGGCTACACACCCAATCCCCCACCTACCCAAGTATCCTGACCATAAATGGTGGCTACACACCCAATCCCCCACCTACCCAAGTATCCTGACCATAAATGGTGGCTACACACCCAATCCCCCACCTACCCAAGTATCCTGACCATAAATGGTGGCTACACACCCAATCCCCCACCTACCCAAGTATCCTGACCATAAATGGTGGCTACACACCCAATCCCCCACCTACCCAAGTATCCTGACCATAAATGGTGGCTACACACCCAATCCCCCACCTACCCAAGTATCCTGACCATAAATGGTGGCTACACACCCAATCCCCCACCTACCCAAGTATCCTGACCATAAATGGTGGCTACACACCCAATCCCCCACCTACCCAAGTATCCTGACCATAAATGGTGGCTACACACCCAATCCCCCACCTACCCAAGTATCCTGACCATAAATGGTGGCTACACACCCAATCCCCCACCTACCCAAGTATCCTGACCATAAATGGTGGCTACACACCCAATCTCCCACCTACCCAAGTATCCTGACCATAAATGGTGGCTACACACCCAATCCCCCACCTACCCAAGTATCCTGACAATAAATGGTGGCTACACACCCAATCCCCCACCTACCCAAGTATCCTGACCATAAATGGTGGCTACACACCCAATCCCCCACCTACCCAAGTATCCTGACCATAAATTGTAGATACACACCCAATCCCCCACCTACCCAAGTATCCTGACAATAAATGGTGGCTACATACCCAATCCCCCACCTACCCAAGTATCCTGACAATAAATGGTGGCTACATACCCAATCCCCCACCTACCCAAGTATCCTGACCAT
>CM026402.1:459625-474622 GCA_014843695.1 Archivesica marissinica
CACCTACCCAAGTATCCTGACCATAAATTGTAGCTACACACCCAATCCCCCACATACCCAAGTATCCTGACAATAAATGGTGGCTACACACCCAATCCCCCACCTACCCAAGTATCCTGACCATAAATGGTGGCTACACACCCAATCCCCCACCTACCCAGTATCCTGACCATAAATGGTAGCTACACACCCAATCCCCCACCTACCCAAGTATCCTGACCATAAATGGTGGCTACACACCCAATCCCCCACCTACCCAAGTATCCTGACCATAAATTGTAGCTACACACCCAATCCCCCACCTACCCAAGTATCCTGACAATAAATGGTGGCTACATACCCAATCCCCCACCTACCCAAGTATCCTGACAATAAATGGTGGCTACATACCCAATCCCCCACCTACCCAAGTATCCTGACCATACATGGTGGCTACACACCCAATCCCACACCTACCCAAGTATCCTGACCATAAATGGTGGCTACACACCCAATCCCCCACCTACCCAAGTATCCTGACCATAAATGGTGGCTACACACCCAATCCCCCACCTACCCAAGTATCCTGACCATAAATGGTGGCTACACACCCATCCCCCACCTACCCAAGTATCCTGACCATAAATGGTGGCTACACACCCAATCCCCCACCTACCCAAGTATCCTGACCATAAATGGTGGCTACACACCCAATCCCCCACCTACCCAGTATCCTGACCATAATGGTGGCTACACACACCCAATCCCCCACCTACCCAAGTATCCTGACCATAAATGGTGGCTACACACCCAATCCCCCACCTACCCAAGTATCCTGACCATAAATGGTGGCTACACACCCAATCCCCCACCTACCCAAGTATCCTGACCATAAATGGTGGCTACACACCCAATCCCCCACCTACCCAAGTATACTGACCATAAATGGTGGCTACACACCCAATCCCCCACCTACCCAAGTATCCTGACCATAAATTGTAGCTACACACCCAATCCCCCACCTACCCAAGTATCCTGACCATAAATTGTAGCTACACACCCAATCCCCCACCTACCCAAGTATCCTGACCATAAATGGTGGCTACACACCCAATCCCCCACCTACCCAAGTATCCTGACCATAAATGGTGGCTACACACCCAATCCCCCACCTACCCAAGTATCCTGACCATAAATGGTAGCTACACACCCAATCCCCCACCTACCCAAGTATCCTGACCATAAATGGTGGCTACACACCCAATCCCCCACCTACCCAAGTATCCTGACCATAAATGGTGGCTACAGACCCAATGGTTACTCCTGAGTAGAAGACATTTGAAATGTTCACGGACGCCAGGCGACATACCTCACAGGAGCTTTGCTCAGGTGAGCTAAACAAACACATGGGGAAAATAATATCCGGGGGGGGGATTATAGGGTTTATTTTAGAGGGGGGAAAGGGGCATGGTGGTGTATCAGAAAAGAGGCAGGGTGCATTTTGAACGTTGAAGTGGTTAGGAGCGGAAGGGGGTATTTGGGGTTATGGTGATTGACAGCTAATTATTATGCACAGAATACAGTGAACAAAAGGACAAACAAGTTTATAGAGGCCTACTTGGCTTATAAAACATAAATAAATAGTAAGAAATAAAATAACAATTTATTTTTTAAAAGGGCAAAAGGGTGGACATAACGGGCAAACAGGTGGGGTTAAAGAGGTAGAATGGGGCACCCCCTGCCATTCTACTCTAGAAAAAAAAACCTAGGTTATGTCCGTATCCAATGCTACACAATAAACTATCAGACTTATCTGCAAACCATTAACTAAATAGTTGTGAGCTATACTCTTGACTCAGATATTGTGTCACAATGTTTACATCCCTCCTTACCAGTTACAACAAACAAAGGAACACAATCCATAACACAATGAGCCACTTGAAATGTTGTTTACTTTAACTTCTAAACTGCACTGCACTGACATCACACACACACATATATAAAATGCACTGCACTGATATCACACACACATATATAAACTGCACTGCACTGATATCACACACACATATATAAACTGCACTGCACTGACATCACACACACACATATATAAACTACACTGCACTGATATCACACACACATATATAAACTGCACTGCACTGATATCACACACACATATATAAACTGCACTGCACTGATATCACACACACATATATAAACTGCACTGCACTGACATCACACACACACATAAACTGCACTGCACTGATATCACACACACACATATAAACTGCACACACACACCCACCTAGTCAACTGCTAGTCAGCCTAGTCAACTGCTAGTCAGCCTAGTCAACTGCTAGTCAGCCTAATAAACTGCTGGTCAGCCTAGTCAACTGCTGGTTAGCCTAGTCAACTGCTAGTCAGCCTAATCAACTGCTAGTCAGCCTAATCAACTGCTGGTCAGCCTAGTCAACTGCTAGTCAGCCTAGTCAACTGCTGGTCAGCCTAGTCAACTGCTGGTCAGCCTAATCAACTGCTGGTCAGCCTAATCAACTGCTGGTCAGCCTAGTCAACTGCTAGTCAGCCTAGTCAACTGCTGGTCAGCCTAATCAACTGCTGGTCAGCCTAATCAACTGCTGGTCAGCCTAGTCAACTAGCCTAATCAACTGCTAGTCAGCCTAGTCAACTGCTAGTCAGTCAGCCTAGTCAACTGCTAGTCAGCCTAATCAACTGCTAGTCAGCCTAGTCAACTGCTAGACAGCCTAGTCAACTGCTGGTCAACCTAATCAACTGCTGGTCAACCAAATCAACTGCTAGTCAGCCTAGTCAACTGCTAGTCAGCCTAGTCAATTGCTGGTCAGCCTAATCAACTGCTAGTCAACATAATCAACTGCTGGTCAGCCTAATCAACTGCTAGTCAGCCTAATCAACTGCTAGTCAGCCTAATCAACTGCTAGTCAACATAATCAACTGCTGGTCAGCCTAATCAACTGCTAGTCAGCCTAATCAACTGCTAGTCAGCCTAGTCAACTGCTAGTCAGCCTAGTCAACTGCTAGTCAGCCTAGTCAACTGCTAGTCAGCCTAATAAACTGCTGGTCAGCCTAGTCAACTGCTGGTCAGCCTAGTCAACTGCTAGTCAGCCTAATCAACTGCTAGTCAGCCTAATCAACTGCTGGTCAGCCTAGTCAACTGCTAGTCAGCTTAGTCAACTGCTGGTCAGCCTAGTCAACTGCTGGTCAGCCTAATCAACTGCTGGTCAGCCTAATCAACTGCTGGTCAGCCTAGTCAACTGCTGGTCAGCCTAATCAACTGCTAGTCAGCCTAATCAACTGCTAGTCAGCCTAGTCAACTGCTAGTCAGCCTAATCAACTGCTAGTCAGCCTAATCAACTGCTAGTCAGCCTAATCAACTGCTGGTCAGCCTAATCAACTGCTAGTCAGCCTAATCAACTGCTAGTCAGCCTAGTCAACTGCTAGTCAGCCTAATCAACTGCTAGTCAGCCTAGTCAACTGCTGGTCAACCTAATCAACTGCTAGTCAGCCTAATCAACTGCTGGTCAGCCTAATCAACTGCTGGTCAGCCTAATCAACTGCTAGTCAGCCTAATCAACTGCTAGTCAGCCTAGTCAACTGCTAGTCAGCCTAATCAACTGCTAGTCAGCCTAGTCAACTGCTGGTCAACCTAATCAACTGCTAGTCAGCCTAATCAACTGCTGGTCAGCCTAATCAACTGCTGGTCAGCCTAATCAACTGCTGGTCAGCCTAGTCAACTGCTAGTCAGCCTAATCAACTGCTAGTCTGCCTAGTCAACTGCTAGACAGCCTAGTCAACTGCTAGACAGCCTAGTCAACTGCTGGTCAACCTAATCAACTGCTGGTCAACCTAATCAACTGCTAGTCAGCCTAATCAACTGCTAGTCAGCCTAATCAACTGCTGGTCAGCCTAATCAACTGCTAGTCAACATAATCAACTGCTAGTCAGCCTAATCAACTGCTGGTCAGCCTAATCAACTGCTAGTCAGCCTAATCAACTGCTAGTCAGCCTAGTCAACTGCTAGTCAGCCTAATCAACTGCTAGTCAGCCTAGTCAACTGCTGGTCAACCTAATCAACTGCTAGTCAGCCTAATCAACTGCTGGTCAGCCTAATCAACTGCTGGTCAGCCTAATCAACTGCTGGTCAGCCTAGTCAACTGCTAGTCAGCCTAATCAACTGCTAGTCTGCCTAGTCAACTGCTAGACAGCCTAGTCAACTGCTGGTCAACCTAATCAACTGCTGGTCAACCTAATCAACTGCTATTCAACATAATCAACTGCTAGTCAGCCTAATCAACTGCTAGTCAGCCTAATCAACTGCTAGTCAGCCTAATCAACTGCTAGTCAGCCTAGTCAACTGCTAGTCAGCCTAATCAACTGCTAGTCAGCCTAGTCAACTGCTGGTCAGCCTAATCAACTGCTAGTCAGCCTAATCAACTGCTGGTCAGCCTAAACAACTGCTAGTCAGCATAATCAACTGCTGGTCAGCCTAGTCAACTGCTAGTCAGCTTAGTCAACTGCTGGTCAGCCTAGTCAACTGCTGGTCAGCCTAATCAACTGCTGGTCAGCCTAATCAACTGCTGGTCAGCCTAGTCAACTGCTGGTCAGCCTAATCAACTGCTAGTCAGCCTAATCAACTGCTAGTCAGCCTAGTCAACTGCTAGTCAGCCTAATCAACTGCTAGTCAGCCTAGTCAACTGCTAGACAGCCTAGTCAACTGCTGGTCAACCTAATCAACTGCTGGTCAACCTAATCAACTGCTAGTCAGCCTAGTCAACTGCTAGTCAGCCTATTCAACTGCTGGTCAGCCTAATCAACTGCTAGTCAACATAATCAACTGCTAGTCAGCCTAATCAACTGCTGGTCAGCCTAATCAACTGCTAGTCAGCCTAATCAACTGCTAGTCAGCCTAGTCAACTGCTAGTCAGCCTAATCAACTGCTAGTCAGCCTAGTCAACTGCTGGTCAACCTAATCAACTGCTAGTCAGCCTAATCAACTGCTGGTCAGCCTAATCAACTGCTGGTCAGCCTAATCAACTGCTGGTCAGCCTAGTCAACTGCTAGTCAGCCTAATCAACTGCTAGTCTGCCTAGTCAACTGCTAGACAGCCTAGTCAACTGCTGGTCAACCTAATCAACTGCTGGTCAACCTAATCAACTGCTATTCAACATAATCAACTGCTAGTCAGCCTAATCAACTGCTAGTCAGCCTAATCAATTGCTAGTCAGCCTAATCAACTGCTAGTCAGCCTAGTCAACTGCTAGTCAGCCTAATCAACTGCTAGTCAGCCTAGTCAACTGCTGGTCAGCCTAATCAACTGCTAGTCAGCCTAATCAACTGCTGGTCAGCCTAAACAACTGCTAGTCAGCATAATCAACTGCTGGTCAGCCTAGTCAACTGCTAGTCAGCCTAATCAACTGCTAGTTAGCCTAATCAACTGCTAGTCAGCCTAGTCAACTGCTAGACAGCCTAGTCAACTGCTGGACAGCCTAATCAACTGCTGGACAGCCTAATCAACAGCTAGTCAGCCTAGCGCATACTAAATACCTTGATATAACTGATTAATGTCATTAATCTTTTCACCTAATTAAAGTTTTGTCGGTACACCTTTTTTAATTCTAGGGTACGAACTGTTCAGACTTGGGTATGAAACGTCTCTAACCGTAACCTTAATCCTCTCTAACATTAACCCTTTATCCTTGGGTACGAATCATCTCGGACATTGGGTACGAATCATCTCGGACATTGGGTACGAATCATCTCGGACATTGGGTACGAATCGTCTTGTATCAGACATTGGGTACGAATCATCTTGTATCGGACATTGGGTACGAATCGTCTTGTATCAGACATTGGGTAGGAATCGTCTTGTATCAGACATTGAGTACGAATTGTCTTGTATCAAACATTAGGTACGAATTGTCTTGTATCAGACATTAGGTACGATTCATCTTGTATCAAACATTGGGTACGAATTGTCTTGTATCAGACATTAGGTACGAATTGTCTTGTATCAGACATTGAGTACGAATTGTCTTGTATCAGACATTGAGTACGAATTGTCTTGTATCAGACATTGAGTACGAATTGTCTTGTATCAGACATTGGGTACAAATCATCTCAGACATTGGGTACGAATCATCTCAGACAATGGGTATGTCACGTCAACAGTACGAAACGTCCAGGTACGAAATGACTGTATTTCCTACAGATGCGTGCAAACTTCAGATCTCTCATGCCTGAAGTGAACATGTTACCACCACACTTTCACGACTTCCACCCCATGACATGTCTACATCCCCGCGAGTGGTTCGACATTAGAACTATCACGACTTCCACCCCATGACATGTCTACATCCCAGCGAGGGGTTCGACAGTAGAACTATCACGACTTCCACCCCATGACTACATCCCTGTGAGGGGTCCGACAGTAGAACTATCACGACTTCCACCCCATGACATGTCTACATCCCTGTGAGGGGTCCGACAGTAGAACTATCACGACTTCCACCCCATGACATGTCTACATCCCCGTGAGGGGTTCGACAGTAGAACTATCACGACTTCCACCCCATGACATGTCTACATCCAGTGAGGGTTCGACAGTAGAACTATCACGACTTCCACCCCATGAATGTCTACATCCCCGCGAGGGGTTCGACAGTAGAACTATCACGACTTCCACCCCATGACATGTCTACATCCCTGTGAGGGGTCCGACAGTAGAACTATCACGACTTCCACCCCATGACATGTCTACATCCCTGTGAGGGGTCCGACAGTAGAACTATCACGACTTCCACCCCATGACATGTCTACATCCCCGTGAGGGGTTCGACAGTAGAACTATCACGACTTCCACCCCATGACATGTCTACATCCTAGTGAGGGTTTCGACAGTAGAACTATCACGACATTCCACCCCATGATATGTCTACATCCCCGCGAGGGGTTCGACAGTAGAACTATCACGACATTCCACCCCATGACATGTCTACATCCATACGAGGTGTTCGACAGTAGAACTATCACGACTTACATCCCATGTCTACATCCCCATGAGGGGTTCGACAGTAGAACTATCACGACTTACATCCCATGTCTACATCCCCGTGAGGGGTTCGACAGTAGAGGAAGATAAATCAAAATATAAACATGAGAGTGATCAGAGTAGAGTACATGAGAGTAGAGTACATGAGAGTATAGAGTACATGAGAGTAGAGTACATGAGAGTAGAGTACATGAGAGTAGAGGATACATACATTGATTACAAGTACTAATTAGAGTGCTCACCTCCCGCAATCCATCTGGGTTGTAACAGATGAGAATGAACGTTGTTGCTACATTGATGGCCAACCCTGCCAGTGTGATGGAGTTTGGCGCCCATGTTAATGGTAGTTGCTCAACAAGCCACCTCCAGAAAACTTGCATGAAAGGTTCACAGATGGACGATCCTTCGGCACTGTATTTGTGTTCCTTTAAAGCTTTGATCTGTCTGCTGGAGAGAATGTCCGTTGCCATTTCGTACCACGAGTACTAGAAATGAAAACTATACCGTTAGAAATGTGTAAATACTTCGTTTACATCAAATATTTATGTTGTTTTTAATCACGTCCCATGATTTTGTACTCTGACCGACACAATACAGGAAGTTAATTATTTCGCAGTGCGCATGTGCGGAACGATTTTCCTTCTACTTTCACTTTCACTTTGACTATATTATTAGCAATGTATAATGATTTATTTTAACACAAACATATACATCGTAATCTGTATCGAGTTGGCAGTAAGTATCGAGCCTATTATTAGTGATTTTATTTCATTGATTGGGTAAATTAAAAGAACAACTATATCCACGGTTTAAAACCCGTAATCACCATGCCTGCTAGGCATACTTTTAGCCCAAAATAGTTTCTCTCTTATAGCCTATGTTGCTTTGAACTTTTCATTTATTCTACGAGCAACACGTTAACATCCCCGCGAGGTGTTTGACGAAAGATAGATATATAGATAAGTGTTGTGTGTAATGGCTTCGTTTATTTTTTTATCAATATATGTCACAAGTTGTAGGCTACATCGGAGTTTTATAACGTGAACGATGATTCAACTTATTTAACTGGCCGCCGGCGAACCATATGGACGAGCGTATACATGTGTTATACTGTTTGCCAAAATACACAACTATTTAACCGTTTATAACCGTTCCATTTCGTGTATCATCGTTCTTTGTGTCGTATACAACGGTATTGAATCGGGGATACTCGGCAATCTACGTCGGAGACGGAAATGGTCGATGTATCCCAGGTCAATTATGGCATGCACGTGTTTTGTCTCGTGAACACATGTCTTGTTCTGTGTCCAATCGTTTTGTTTGTTGTATTTGTATTAAGAAAAGGTTGGATGAACATTGATGAAAGCTCTGCATGCATTGGTTTGCACAATGAAACTCCGCCTTTGGTCAGAACCCAGATAAACTCTTGCAAGTAAAGTTGTATATTATAGAGCATATTTACGTTATAAATATCTTTACCTTTCAATTTATATTGAAAGCGTTGCCGTATATTACATTACCGCCCCAGTCATATATATACAATGTGTGCACAGTGTAAAGCTGTTTTCAACAACATAATTATGCATTGCATAAATTGTAATAATAACTAGTATGTAAATGTGATTGAAAAAATATATCAACAACAACAATAGATCCATCTGTACCTTGCTTTGGTTGCGTGTGTGCGTGCGTGCGTTCTAAAGCATAATTATAAGAAAGTAATGTAAAATAAGTTGTGGTAAAAGTTTAAAAGCAGCTGCACAGAACAACTAGGGACTGGCATGATCAATATGGCAAACTGCCGTATTGAATTGCTCTATGGTAGGGAGATGGACACTGTCAGGAGGGAGATGGTTCCAATGGTATATTGTTCTTGGGAAAACGGAAAGCTTGTAGTAGTCT
Source organism: Archivesica marissinica (assembly GCA_014843695.1). Lineage (NCBI taxonomy): Eukaryota > Metazoa > Mollusca > Bivalvia > Venerida > Vesicomyidae > Archivesica > Archivesica marissinica. The sequence continues at coordinate 468,588 of CM026402.1, forward strand.
GTAGTTGCTGTAATTAACCTATTGCTTAAGGAATGGCAATGGCGAGCAGGACGGGAGAGGGGAACTAGATAATTTTCAATGGTGATAGCAACACGATCATTATGCATAAGGGATAACCTATTGTCAATACGCCGTTGATCTAGTCTGCGTAGATTTAGGGAGTGTAGCATGTCTGTAACACTAGAGGTACGATAGAAGTCAGCCTTTATCCAAATGGCTGCTCTTCGCTGGACACCTTCAATTTGGTCTATCAATGTTTGGGTATGGGGCGACCAGATCTCGGAGCCATATTCAAGCTGGGGTATCACTAGTTTCTGGTAAACCATGGACTTAAGGGGTTCGGATTTGACCTGGAGGTTTCTCGGTAGAAATCCTAATGTTTAGTTTGCTTTTTTAGTTGACCTTTTTATGTGAGTGTCCCACGACATGTTATTTGAAATATCCATGCCACGGTATTTGGCTGAGGTGACCGACTCAAGTAGGACTCCATGGAGTTTATATACACTGGGAATAGGATGTTTCCTTCTGGTGACGTGGATAAATTGACATTTGGAGGGGTTAATTGTCATGTCCCACTCCAACTCCTACTCTTCTAATCTCTTAAGATCGTTTTGGAGTGTGACATTTGCAGATGTCAGTGATAGATAGACTGCAGTATCATCTGCAAATATACGGACTTTGGAACTGATGTTTTGTGGGAGGTCGTTTATGTAGGCTAGGAAAAGCAGGGGTCCAAGTACGGATCCCTGTGGGACTCCAGAGGACACCGGAATGGCCTCTGAACTAATACCATTAAGGACAACTGACTGGAGTCTATTATCTAGAAAACTCTTAATTCATTTTAATGTTTGACCTCTAACTCCATAGGCATGCATTTTAGTAGTACTTTCTCGTGATTGACCTTGTCGAAAGCCTTACTGAAGTATAATAGGATGAGATCTACCTGATGCTTATTGTAGACATAGACACTGACTAGCAATACTAATTGGGTCACGCATGACCGTTTATCTCTAAAACCATGCTGCAAATGGTACAGAATACTGTGGTTAGTGAAGTGTTTTATTATCGAGGAGGAAACGATATGTTCTAGAACCTTGCATAGAACACATGTCAGTGAGATATGCCTATAGTTGGCGGGGTTTTACTTGTCCCCTGTTTGGTAAATGGGAGCAACATTTGCTGGCTTACACTGGGCCGGCAGAGATCCGTCGTTGAGGGATATTTGGAATAAGACTTCAAGGATAGGTGAGAGTTCTTTAGACAGGGTTTTAAGTATGATTTGGTCAGGACCACTAGCCTTATGGGGGTTCAGGTTATTGAGAAGTTTCTCTATACCATTTGAACTTCCTGTGATCTCATTCATGTTTTGCGTGGATTGACTATTCAGGTTTCCATCTGTGTCCTGAATTTTCATTTTACAAATATATACATATCAATCAAGCTATTGGTGTTTCTATATCTGTGGGTCAGGTACCATATGCTACATTGCACCATTTCTACCTGGTGACTCGTGAAGCAGAAATCCTGGTAAGACCAGTTCAAGTCAGTGTTTACCTCACCTGAACCTCATGACTCCTTAGCAGAAACAACAAGGCGAGCCAAATCGCAAGTTCCACCACTCCATATAACAACCAACGGCGTCCAGAAACTTCTAGAAAATATCAACACATCAAAAGCCAAATGTCCAGACGATATATCCAACAGTATACCCAAGACCTGCGCTAAACAGCTAGCTCGAGGACTGAAACACATCTTCCAGTTATCCATCGACACAGGAACACTACCATCTGATTGGCGACACGCAAGCGTCTCTCTTGTATTCAATAAAGGCAACCATGGACCATATCCAACTTCAGGAAGACCTGAAACAACTAGAACACTGGGATATCAAAGTGGGGAATGCATTTCAACGTTCAAAGTGCAACACCATCAGCATCAACCAGAAATCAAGCTACTTCTACCAACTAGACAACCATATCCTACAGCAACTCGACGAAACACGATACATCGTATATATCTGACAACCTGAAGTTCAACTCCCACATCACCAAGAAAGCCAACTCTAGCCTATGACTCTTGAAACGGAACTTGAACTACTGCCCACATATATGCAGAATAACAACCTACTTAGAACCAGATCATCATAATATGCATATTATGATGTTGGCTCCATATTGTGCTACAATACTAAATAATTATGTGGTCGTGTCCGAGTGCTATAGTCATTGGTAATATAATAATAACACTTTATTTAAATTTTGAATTGAATTGATGAGTCTCACCATAGATAATACCTCAATTGCACAAACCTAATATATATAGTCAACACAAGTCACAAATCATGGGTCTCAACCAGAAACATCATGGACGGCACTGAATGGAGTTCCCCATCATGGACGGCACTGAATGGAGTTTCCCATCATGGACGGCACTGAATGGAGTTTCCCCATCATGGACGGCACTGAATGGAGTTTCCCATCATGGACACTGAATGGAGTTCCCCATCATGGACACTGAATGGAATGTCCCCATCATGGACGGCACTGAATGGAGTTTCCCATCATGGACGGCACTGAATGGAGTTCCCCATCATGGACACTGAATGGAGTTTCCCCATCATGGACGGCACTGAATGGAGTTTCCCATCATGGACGGCACTGAATGGAGTTTCCCATCATGGACACTGAATGTAGTTTCCCCATCATGGACACTGAATGGAGTTTCCCATCATGGACGGCACTGAATGGAGTTCCCCATCATGGACACTGAATGTAGTTTCCCAATCATGGACGGCACTGAATGGAGTTTCCCCATCATGGAAGGCACTGAATGGAGTTCCCCATCATGGACACTGAATGTAGTTTCCCCATCATGGACGGCACTGCATGGAGTTCCCCATCATGGACACTGAATGGAGTTTCCCATCATGGACGGCACTGAATGGAGTTTCCCCATCATGGAAGGCACTGAATGGAGTTCCCCATCATGGACACTGAATGGAGTTTCCCATCATGGACGGCACTGAATGGAGTTTCCCCATCATGGACACTGAATGGAGTTTCCCCATCATGGACGGCACTGAATGGAGTTTCCCATCATGGACGGCACTGAATGGAGTTTCCCCATCATGGACGGCACTGAATGGAGTTTCCCCATCATGGACGGCACTGAATGGAGTTTCCCATCATGGACGGCACTGAATGGAGTTCCCCATCATGGACACTGAATGGAGTTTCATCATGGACGGCACTGAATGGAGTTCCCCATCATGGAAGGCACTGAATGGAGTTCCCCATCATGGACACTGAATGGAGTTTCCCATCATGGACGGCACTGAATGGAGTTCCCCATCATGGACACTGAATGGAGTTTCCCCATCATGGACGGCACTGAATGGAGTTTCCCATCATGGACGGCACTGAATGGAGTTTCCCATCATGGACGGCACTGAATGGAGTTTCCCCATCATGGAAGGCACTGAATGGAGTTTCCCATCATGGACGGCACTGAATGTAGTTTCCCATCCTGGACGGCACTGAATGGAGTTTCCCATCATGGACGGCACTGAATGGAGTTTCCCATCATGGAAGGCACTGAATGGAGTTTCCCATCATGGACGGCACTGAATGGAGTTTCCCATCATGGACGGCACTGAATGGAGTTTCCCATCATGGACGGCACTGAATGGAGTTTCCCCATCATGGACGGCACTGAATGGAGTTTCCCATCATGGACACTGAATGAGTTTCCCCATCATGGACGGCACTGAATGGAGTTTCCCCATCATGGACGGCACTGAATGGAGTTTCCCCATCATGGAAGACACTGAATGGAGTTTCCCATCATGGACGGCACTGAATGGAGTTCCCATCATGGACGGCACTGAATGGAGTTTCCCATCATGGACGGCACTGAATGGAGTTTCCCATCATGGAAGGCACTGAATGGAGTTTCCCATCATGGACGGCACTGAATGGAGTTTCCCATCATAGACGGCACTGAATGGAGTTTCCCATCATGGACGGCACTGAATGGAGTTTCCCCATCATGGAAGGCACTGAATGGAGTTTCCCATCATGGACGGCACTGAATGGAGTTTCCCATCATGGACGGCACTGAATGGAGTTTCCCATCATGGACGGCACTGAATGGAGTTTCCCATCATGGACGGCACTGAATGGAGTTCCCCATCATGGACGGCACTGAATGGAGTTCCCCATCATGGATGGCACTGAATGGAGTTTCCCATCATGGACGGCACTGAATGGAGTTTCCCATCATGGACGGCACTGAATGGAGTTCCATCATGGACACTGAATGTAGTTTCCCCATCATGGACACTGAATGGAGTTTCCCATCATGGACGGCACTGAATGGAGTTCCCCATCATGGACACTGAATGTAGTTTCCCAATCATGGACGGCACTGCATGTAGTTTCCCCATCATAGAAGGCACTGAATGGAGTTCCCATCAAGGACACTGAATGTAGTTTCCCCATCATGGACGGCACTGCATGGAGTTCCCCATCATGGACACTGAATGGAGTTTCCCATCATGGACGGCACTGAATGGAGTTTCCCCATCATGGAAGGCACTGAATGGAGTTCCCCATCATGGACACTGAATGGAGTTTCCCATCATGGACGGCACTGAATGGAGTTTCCCCATCATGGACACTGAATGGAGTTCCCCATCATAGACGGCACTGAATGGAGTTTCCCATCATGGACGGCACTGAATGGAGTTTCCCCATCATGGAAGGCACTGAATGGAGTTTCCCATCATGGACGGCACTGAATGGAGTTTCCCCATCATGGAAGGCACTGAATGGAGTTTCCCATCATGGACGGCACTGAATGGAGTTTCCCATCATGGACGGCACTGAATGGAGTTTCCCATCATGGACGGCACTGAATGGAGTTCCCCATCATGGACACTGAATGGAGTTACCCATCATGGACGGCACTGAATGGATTTCCCCATCATGGAAGGCACTGAATGGAGTTTCCCATCATGGACGGCACTGAATGGAGTTTTCCCATCATGGACGGCACTGAATGGAGTTTCCCATCATGGAAGGCACTGAATGGAGTTTCCCATCATGGACACTGAATGGAGTTTCCCCATCATGGACACTGAATGTAGTTTCCCATCATGGACGGCACTGCATGTAGTTTCACCATCATGGAAGGCACTGAATGGAGTTTCCCATCATGGACACTGAATGTAGTTTCCCCATCATGGGCAGCACTGAATGGAGTTTCCCCATCATGGACGGCACTGAATGGAGATTCCCCATCATGGAAGACACTGAATGGAGTTTCCCATCATGGACGGCACTGAATGGAGTTTCCCCATCATGGAAGGCACTGAATGGAGTTTCCCATCATGGACGGCACTGAATGTAGTTTCCCATCATGGACGGCACTGAATGGAGTTTCCCATCATGGACGGCATTGAATGGAGTTTCCCATCATCTACAGCACTGAATGGAGTTCCCCATCATGGACGGCACTGAATGGAGTTCCCCATCATGGATTGCACTGAATGGAGTTTCCCATCATGGACGGCACTGAATGGAGTTTCCCATCATGGACGGCACTGAATGAAGTTTCCCATCATGGACACTGAATGTAGTTTCCCCATCATGGACACTGAATGGAGTTTCCCATCATGGACGGCACTGAATGGAGTTCCCCATCATGGAAGGCACTGAATGGAGTTCCCCACCATGGACACTAAATGGAGTTTCCCATCATGGACGGCACTGAATGGAGTTTCCCCATCATGGACACTGAATGGAGTTTCCAGATCATAGACGGCACTGAATGGAGTTTTCCATCATGGAAGGCACTGAATGGAGGTTCCCCATCATGGAAGGCACTGAATGTAGTTTCCCATCATGGACGGCACTGAATGTAGTTTCCCATCATGGACGGCACTGAATGGAGTTTCCCATCATGGACCGCACTGAATGGAATTCCCCATCATGGATGGCACTGCATGGAGTTTCCCCATCATGGACACTGAATGG
>CM026402.1:475622-529339 GCA_014843695.1 Archivesica marissinica
TATATTTATAATTGGATTAGTAAATGTATTTGTCATATTACGCAACATACACGATTAATTACAATAAACATACAGCTAATTAGCTAACCACTGTCTTCTCTTATCCTTGTCCTGGTGTGGCTTCTCTGCATAATATATTAATTTATTACTATGTCCTTTGAATGTGTTCTTAAACTTTACCTTTACATTGTAATAATTGTTTTATTAATTTACTTTACCTTTAAAGTGTAATCATTGTTTGATTAGTTTACTATACCTTTAAATTGTAATCATTATTTTATTAGTTTACACTCAACTTAAATTCTAAATCACGATGATAATTGTATGATTCTGTTATTTGCTTTTTATCCTATGTACATGTATTGTACAGAACTGTTGCTGTATGACAAGAGTGCTATATAACTCCGGTATAATAACAATAATAATAATAATAATAATAATAATAATTCTCCTATATTTTAATTACTGCCCGAGCTGCGCCAGCCAGAATTGTGCTAAATCTTGACATATTATACAATATGAGAGCTTCTCGTACCCCGTATTGGACCAGACTCCTGTGTTTTTGCACAGAGCCCCTCTTCTAAATCCCACCCTTGTTTTCCGGTTCATTATTGGGCAACATGATACATTAACACGATGGGAGTTGCTAGATGACCTAAGCTGTTTGGGGGACATTGCTCGCTTCTCACCAATGCAACTCTGGTTCGATCCTCGGACCGAGAAATATGTGATATGGTATGGTGGTCGCCAGCTCGGACAGGTGGGTTTTCTCCGGGTACTCCGGTTTCACCCCACACGAATGACCACATTTACGCTTTCATCCGCGCCAACGAGAGTGATTCATATAAGTTGTTTAAACTTGCTTCGCAATGGTTGTAAAATAAATAAAGTTTTAAAAACATAAATGTTTTTGTTTGGGCTTTATTATTATTATTGTTATTATTATATGAATGGTGTTCGATGCTCGCAGTGGTTAGTACTATCGCCTCTCACCAATAAAACCCGTGCTCGAGTGTGTTTTACTTTTATTTATTGTCGCTTCCGGTTGCTCATATGAACGACGCCTCTTGAAGACTTTAGTCATTTTAGATTTTTGGAAGATAGTGTAATGATACAGACATAGACCCATTCCAGAATATACACTTGTTATTTTACGTGTACGGTATAAAACACCGAAACTAGACCTCGGTTTAAAGTTCCATCTGAAAGACTGTTAATTTTATTAGTCAGTTGGATCGATCATCTGCTTGACAAGTGATATGGTGGCCGCCATATTGGACAAGTTGGTTCACTTTGTTGTACTTCGCTTCCCCCCACACGAAGCACAGCCACTTAGTGTCTGGACACATGGTTTGTGCTTCAAAACCAAACTTTTGAAAAAACATTATGACACACCCGAACCCATTTGTCCAGACTCCAAGCGACTGTGACACGAAGTACTACATACAGGTCAATGAGAGTTAATATCACAAGTTGTAAGACATTGCCTCGAAATCAGTGTACAATAAACATCTGTCATGTAAAGTAGTATGGAACAGGAAGTGAAAATATATGAAACAGGAAGTGACATACCTGGCCAATAATACCGGACTGCACGTGGTTATATACTTGTCGACTGATACCTTCTTGACTTAGACCTTCATGGTCTGGGCATGACTTAAGTAGTATGGACTCTAGTTGCCGGTTTGAGTAGCGGCCGACCGTCTTCCATGCTGTTTGACCCATGGTATTGGAGGCTCTGATAGTGAATCCGCGGTAACCAAGACCATCATCAAACCTGAAATAGAGTTAGAATTAGAGAATTATCAGGCACAAAGGTGCTATATTTTATAGTGTTTATAATGTAAATAATAATATTTGATTCTAAATCAGATGTAAATAAGTCATACAACAAACGATAGTGTAATGCCCCAGGTTTATCAGTGACGCTTGACATACATGTACATTTTGATTACATAATGTTGATGGCTATACACTTGTTTTACTCCAAGCTACGATGTGTCATCAATGTTTATTGCAGTTCTTTGTTAGAGTATTGGTTTTAATCAGTTTTGCTAGCAATGATTACCTTTGGAAAGCATGTTCTTATCAGTTAATCCTTTAAATCCATGACAGAGTAAAACATGTGTATCCTACGGAAGCCATTTGTCGGACTAGAAGTACTTCGATAGAAATCGCATTGCATTGTGGGTAGTTTTAAGCTGTCATTTCTCAGAGATTTTCAGTTGAGTCAAACTTTAAATAGTATTTATACACTGGAAACAGTCCAGCTCTTTATCACAAGGTAACACTAATACAATAATTATAATGTTTATATATTAATCTCATTATAAGATTTTCTATGTTTTCATTCAGTTTTATCATAGAAACAGGTAGTCATATTGTTGACATGGATACAGGGCATAGTTACGAACGGGCGCTATTGTGCGCACATGGATACAGGGCACAGTTACGAACGGGCGCTATTGTGCGCACTATTTGCGCTTTTTCTTGTGCGATTTATGCTTAATAGCGCACAGCGTAGGTTGTGCGCTCATAGATATCGGTGCACTGCACAGTGTGTGTGTTTTTACGTTTATTTATCGTCGCTACCGGTTGACCATATGAGCGACGCCTCCTGAAGAGATTAGTTATTTTAGAGTTTGGAGGATAGTGCATGATACAGACATAGACCAATTCCAGAATCTCCTCTGGTTCTTTTACGTGCACGGTGTAAAGCACCGACACGAGACCTCGGTTTATCGTCCCATCTGAAAGACTGTTAATTTTATTAGGGTCAGACGGGGGATCGAACCTGCGATCCCTGGATTACCAGTCCAGCGTGTTACCACTGGACTACAGATCCGTCTGTAACTGCACAGTGTATTTGGTGCGCAGTATAACTAGGCTTGGGAGCGTTGCATTAAGTGACTCGGAACTTTTATTTCTTAGGTATAAGACCTATTTTTTGTTAGGTTAAAATTATTCTTTTATTTCTTTAGGAATACTTACAATAAATTACATTAGTAACATATTACATGTTATAGAGATCTGTGCACAATATACAGCTGTGTTTTGGTGTATTTAAGAGATGTATAATAAGGTGCAAATGCAAGATATTTGTTAATGTGAAACTGACGATTGTTATCATTTCATGATAGTAAAACATTACTAGTCCGTCTTGATATGCGACCAAATTGTTCTAGCTATTGAATAAATCTTGTTGAATCATTTAAATCTTTATTTCTTTTATTATCTCAGCAAACCTGTAGGGTGCTTCCCCTTGGATTAATCTTTTGGTCGACCTTAATCAGAGTCCACTTTAGTTCATTTTTACTTTTGAAGTTGACAGACGGACCCCTATTTTAGTAGGCGGTCTGAGTTGGCGTGAGTCGAGGGAATAGCACGCTACCAATTATCCTATGACCCATCGGCACGTGACAATATAATACATAGTATGAACAATGCAAATGGTTTGGGCCACTTCATTGGTCTACCTAGAATGTCGTGCACAATGAATTATTCCAAAGCGAGAATTAGAAACAATGTTTTATGTCATGCATTTCCATTCTTCAATAAAACGTTATTAAGATTTTAAGAAAACGTTTAATCTACCAACAAATAAACTGTTTGTGTGTGTGTGTGTGTGTTTGTGTGTTTGTGTGTTTGTGTGTGTGTGTCTGTGTGTGTGTTTGTGTGTGTCTTTGTGTGTGTTTGTGTGTTTATGTTTGTGTGTTTGTGTGTCTTTGTGTGTGTGCTTTTGTGTGTGTCTTTGTGTGTGTGCTTTTGTGTGTGTGGGGTGCGTGCGTGCACGTGCCATTTGTTAATTATGTATCTTTATGGATATAAATTTATGTACATAAACATCAAGAACTTTGTAATTGTTGTTTTGTTCAAGTTAACACACAGAAACATATATAATTCCAATATTGATGGGCGCATTGGGGGATATACGGGTATGTAACAATGATTGCTTGAGTATTTATTCGACATTTAAATTACATATTAAATACGTTGAATACCTGTATGTTTATGGTAGATGTACATTGTGGGTAGAGTGATTGTTTAGAAACGACAAAGGAAGATGTATTGAAGCTGTATTGGAATTCGCATTACCAATGGTATACAAGTCTCCGACTAAGTTCGTCACCCAATATGTACTTACTCGGTTGGTGAGCCTTCGTTGACGAGGTAAGCTATCCGGTTATACAATGGACTTGAACTATCAATCTCCCAGTCGGGGTCTGCATTACCGGAAAAAACATTCAGAGTCACCTGGTATTTCACGCCTGAAATATATATATATATATATGCTGTTTATATATGAGTACAAGTATATTGTTGCGCATGCGTATGATTGAACGTCTAGTGAATAGCACAGTGTTTGCGACATATTATGCTATTGTACAGTTTATCCGACTTTTTGCGACATATGATAATACATACTTTTTGCGACATATGATAATTCATACTTTTTGCGACATATGATAATTCGCACTTTTTGCGACATATGATAATGCACACTTTTTGCGACATATGATAATGCATAATTTTTGCGACATATGATAATTCACATGAGACATGTGCCATATGGTATTGGACACTTTGCGACAAATGACACTGTTTTTGGCATATGGTGTTGCACATATTTGACATATGATGGTATACATTTTTTTACGACATATGATAATGCACACGTTTAGTGAGAGGAATTAGTAGATAATGACTAAGAATTTAGGCATACAGTAGTTATGTACTGTACATCATGAATGAGTAAACCAGGGTTTGCAGGTTCGATCCCCAGTTTTACCCTAATAAAATTAACAAGTCATTCAGATGGGACATTAAACCGAGGTCTTCTGTCGGTGCTTTACACTGTGCACGTAAAAGAACCAGAGGAGACATTGAACTGGGTCTCTGTCTGTATTATTGCACTATCCTCCACACATCTAAAATGACTAATCTATTCAGGAGGCGTCGCTCATATGGGCAACCGGTAGCGACGATAAATAAACGTATAACAAATTATGAATGAATAAATATGTTTAAACCAAGAATTTCTTTCTTTAAATGTTTATATAAAATTTCATATGTCTCCAAAATATGAAATGTAAACGAGTCTAGGTGGACGTTTATGTGTGACATTTAGTGTTGTTGTGTCAACTCTATAAGTTTGTTTAGCTTATTTCCGTGTATTGTGTATACGAGTGTAAGACAAACGCGTACCTACACATGTTAATGTATTCTAATGATATTCGTTAATCGTAATCGTTATGTTGTTTCATGGTAAAGAAGACGCTTAATTTGCTTTATGTCCGTACAATGGCCTGTGTTCATTACATGTATAGCTGTGACATTACGCTTGAAGTGAAATCTTTGCTTTATCTAAAGCTGAGTTCAACAGAATGTCATTAATTATATTGTGTTTTACTTTTATTTATCGTCGCTACCGGTTGCCCATATGTGCGCCGCTCATGAAGAGATTAAATCTTTTAGATGTTGGAGAATAGTGCAATGAAACAGACAGAGACCCATTCCTGAATCTCCTCTGGTTCTTTTACGTGCACGGTGTAAAGCACCGACACGAAACGTCGGTTTAATGTCCCATCTGAAAGACTGTTAATTTTATTAGGGTCAGAAGGGGTCACTAATAATAATAATGTACAACATTTGCTCCGTCTAGTGACTAGTAGGGGTCGGAGCACATCCACTAGTAGCATTACATGCTTTATATATACTTATCTACAATGACTGACTAATAAGTTTATTTAAAGTCGCCACCGCATAAATGCATTTGGGCGACTGAGTTTTCTAAGAAAATTAAAATACCCATCTTCTAAAAGTGATGGTTTTGCCTATAGCAATTATTATAACTAGATGTTTATTGGGCTATGAGGGCTGCTAGATGGCTGCTTATATGAAAAAAAGCGACTCTACCCTAACATATTGCTACAAAAGGTTTCTCAACGGTTGTCTATAGTATCAGGTGTGCTTAATAACATACTAAAAGTCTACCAAAATCTAACCACTGTAAAGTTATAATTTTCAAGATGGCGTCCAAAATGGCCGCCAAATCCTTAAAATCTCAATTGCGTCTTCATTATTGATCCTAGATGAGTACCTATGGTGTCTAACCCTAGGTTTTGGGGATCTATGATTGCAATTAGCGTATGTGAAATTCAAGATGGCGGCGGATATGGCCGCCAACACTATTAAAATGCCCATGACTCCTTGTAGTGCCGGGGCCGATGTAATTCCGTGTGTATCGAAAGTTAATTTTGTTTTCTATGCATATATCGTTTGATCAGGATCCAAATACATTCTTGCCTGTGATTGACTTGTACTCCTGGGACAGGATATGCATTCTGTCCACTCTGGATTTCGTTTGCAATCTCGCTATCAAACACAATGTTCCATTCATTATTACGATCGACCAACCCCTGTATTGGAAAGCTGCAAAGATCATGATGGATTCACCACATAGTTGTCACTTGAAAATCATTGTATTGATGCTTGGATGTTTTCACACATTCATGAACCTACTGGGTGCAATAGGCACGCTGGAAGGCACATGACTCAGGAACGTTATGGAAGTTGTCTATGGTGAACATGCCTTTCAGCATATAATGACGGGGCAATCAGTACAAAGAGCTTTCCGTGGACATCTGCTGGTTGATAGGTGTTTCAATCACTTGATTGTGGCGGATCTCCTGAAGGATACCCCACAATTTGAATCATTGGTGGGCCATGCGGCAGAAACGTACTCATCCTTGGTTGCAAACTACTTTGAAGAGTGATATTGCATCAGATATGTTTATCCAAATCGAAGAAAAGATTGACACAAAGAAGGCAGAACTTAGTACCAGGTCAAAAACCAGTCAGCTGTGGATAAACTATCAGAGAAGGCTGCAGACTGCCCGAACATTGACAAAGTGGATCGCGCAGGATCTTGGATTCTGCATTCACGCTGTGTCGGACTGCCCGCTGCTGGGAATTTCAACTATCTGAAATCTGAATATTTCTATATCCAACAAATGTGCCAACTCGAGACCAGACATGTCAAATATTCCACCGATCTGCAAAATAAATCATTCTTTTCCCCCACAAACTCCGTGTTTGCATTGCAGCGGACGATCGGGTTGGTGTTTTGTCCACGTCGCTGGTGCGCAATGTCTTTGACAGAAGGCCCTCCACTATAACCATCAATGATATGGTTTCTTTACCATAATGGAGTATGTAAAAGTCAGCACACGACCGTGCAATGGTACCATAGCTCTCACCCCTTTTCTATGACAAGCGATGAACCAAGGGGCCACCATCAAGAACAAATGTAATCATCTCAGTATAATTTAAATATGCTAAATAAGCTAACTGGATTCTAGATCCCCAAAACATTGAGTTAGGTAACACAATTACTTATATTAGAATGAATAATGAAGGAGTAATGAGCATTTTATATAATTATCCTAATTAATTTAGCGGCACTACTAGTCCTCCATCTTATTTCACAATTATGTAATCACTTCACTATAATTTAAATATGCTAATTGGATTACTAGGTCCCCAAAACATGGAGTTAGACACCACAGTGATTCATCTAGGATAAATAATGACGAGGTAATGTGCATTTTAATAGTTTTGGCGGCCATATTCGCCGCTATCTTGAATTTAACAATTATGTAATCACTTCACTATAATTTAAATATCCTACTTGGATTCCTAGTTCCGCAAAACCTGGGGTTAGACACCAACATTACTCATCTATGATAAATAATGACGAGTTAATGGGCATTTTAATAGTTTTGGCGGCCATTTTCGACTCAATCTTGAAATTCACAATTATGTAATCACTTCACTATAATTTAAATATGCTAATTGCATTCCTAGATCCCCAAAACCTGGGGTTAGACACCAACATTACTCATCTAGGATTAATAAGGAAGATGCAATTGAGATTTTAAGGATTTGGCCATCTTGGGCGCCATCTTGAAAATTATACCTTTTCAGTAGTCAGATTTTGGTAGACTTTTAGTATGTTATTAAGCACACCTGATACTATAGAAAACCGTTGAGAAACCCTTTGTAGCTATTTTGCTGGGGTCAAACTATATTTGCAGCCGCCTATGCTGTAATCTCAGTGTGTGTTCGGTTTTCATATCTCCATCTGTCGCTCACCCAGCGACAGACGGGGGTAGACCGGGTAGATACAATACCCGGTGCACGTATACTTCTAAGATGTCTAAGATTGCATATATATAAAAAATATGTTTACCATTTCTAATACGGTTATGTGCCGGTTATATAAACTATTACATGTGTGATGTCGCGTTATACTAGAATACTGTGATCGAAATGTCACAAGACAATAAAGTATTGCACCCGTACCCATCCAGCATCCGACAGTATGCATTACAGAGTTATGTACTAAAATACTTTTAGTTAAGACTACGAAGTTTAAAATATGTGTACTAAGAAGATTGAGAGCAAGTGGACTGTCTTAATATGTATCTGCACTATGACAGTTCATAACTGATCCCCCGAGTACATATAATTATAACCAGTCATGCATATATATAGCCGGTAGTAACAGATCTCCCATATACATGGGACATTATAAGTGTGTGTATATATCACATTTGTATCCTCAGCCCACTATGCCTTTTGGACATCTCTTTTAACATATTTAAGAAAGACCAAACTAATATGGGTTACCCTTAAAAACATAAATATATAACTAAACCCATATTTCGTTGCAGTTAGCTGCAATAAGTGAAAGTTCATTTTCACTTGAAACATAGTAGGTTACTGAGGATGTGATTTTGTGTTCCCTCCCTCATATTCCCGCCCCCATGTTTTATATTTTTCCAGTGTACTGGGATCATTAATTGTTATATAATAACAACTATACCCCTGTGTGACAACATTTATGATCAGTAGATTAAAAACACTTCCGTAGCAATTCCAACGGTCACCTTAGTAGAGCCAGTAAAATTGTAATAATGTTTAAAATAGTATCTACAATGTATGGAATCGTTCTGTTTTATAATGGTACATAGTTACATTTATATTTTAACTGGGGTTCGATGGGACAGGAAATAGTTTACATTTGTGTATAACGAAATAAGATATAATACACACATGCATACCCACCTGCCTGTCTGATCTCAATCAATCAATCAATCAATCAATCAATCAATCAATCAATCAATCAATCAATCAATCAATCAATCAATCAATCAATCAATCAATCAATCAATCAATCAATCAATCAATCAATCAATCAATCAATCAATTAATCAATCAATTTATTTCACATAAAACATTATTACAATGTTTAAAGTGTTATATACAAATGTTCAGAGAAGACATGTTATTATATAGATACCATTTTCTGAAGGTCATATACAAATTCAGAAAAACGGTTGCATGTAACAAGTAGAGTTTGACGAATATAGATAATACATAATAGACGATCATGTTCTTTGACCAAACTCAAACAGAAACCCTTATCTTATTTGCAAAGTAGAGATACTACTTCTGTCAGTATCTCTTTTTTAAAGCTAAAATAAAAACCGCTTCCTTATACATCATTCATGAAAGCTCATACCAATTCTTTTTTTAATTCAATATATGTTTTATGTATTTATATCTTTAGATTTGTTACTACTGTAATTATTGTCTGTATAATATCATGTATATAATGTACAGATTGTAAATAAATGTCACTGATGTTTCACAAACAGTACAATAAAGAAACAGTTTGAGGTCATGTATGTGTTTTGTAGTATTATAATGGTATGCATGTTGCTGTTGATATAGTCGTATTCCTGTCCAAACTGACTTGTTATGAAACGAATCTATTTAACGAAGCGTTTCAGTAACTTTAAATGAAGTCCCACAATTTTAACATTTAACTGCACTTCCGGTTCTCCCTAGCGAATAATATTACCAAGTAGTTTACCGTACATATACCACATATATCACGTTTAGCATGTTTTAGTGCTGGCATAAAACATACAAATAAAATAACCAAAGCTGCAATACGAGACAATATTGTTTCCGAGTACGATCACCTCTCATAGGGAATGTCAATTACACGATGTCACCGTTTGGACTTGTTTACGAAATCCGATTGTTCGCAACTTACAGAGTCTGGCGCTCTATGAAAGAATACGATTTACCAAGCGCCTCCTTTCACTGGACATTGGTGATTATCCTATATTAGATCAGTAGAATTTATATGGGGTTAGTAAAATCTTTTTTTTTAAATCACACATAAAGTCAACGATAATGCCCGTTGACCGGTGGACGTATCCGAATGAGCATGTCCGAAAACGCTATTTTGTATTATTGGAATCATTTTTTACAAAGCTAGAGATAACGCCTGTAAAGTTTGTTTCGCAATCTTTGTAAAATAAATAAAGTTTCTATTTTTACTTTTTGCATTTCGCCATCGTCGTTTAAAAAGTGCAAATCAGACGATAATTATAATGTTTTGTCTTTTGATAATATGAATAAGACAGTCACATTGTTCTTCATGAACTCAAACGGGCCCTATACAGGCACATAGGATGGCCAGATCATACAGTAAGGCAGATTGGATGCTTTTCTGTTAATTTGACCAGTTAGACCACACTGATCCGAATACATATTGGAACCGTTTACAAACCCGAAATCAATAGGTTATCAAAACTGTACATCCCATCTATGTTGAGCAAGTCGCATGTAGACCTTCCATGGATACAGTATGAATAAGGCAAAGCCTCAAAGTGAGCTCAATCATAGATCCATATTATTTTTAAATCCGAATGATTGAATCCACAGCCTTGGTTAATACAACTATTTCCCCCTGTAGTATATAAAGATGCATCTAAAGAGACATGTCTGTTTGAACAATGTGATAATGTTACTGCTGCTGTTACTATTTCTACTATGCAATACAGCAAAGATTATGACATGTACAGTGTACATATTTTGATTATAAACTTGAAAGTAGAATTAGGAAATCCTTGAAATATTTTACAGTATGAAGTTAAAAAACATTATATTTATATTCATGTAATTGTACACTTGATTTCCATAAACAAGTAAACAACTGAGTTCGAGCCCGACTGGAGCCGTTACGATTGTGCGATTGTGCACTTAGGCAAGGCATTTAAATTCCACGTTGCTTCTTCTCTCTCCCTCGTGGCGATGATTTCCACCAGGAATGAGGTCTCGAGAGTGATTAATATAAGTTGAAAGAACTTGTTTCGCAATCGAGCTAAAATAAATTTGTATAAACTAATAAAAAAGTAAACATTCCATCACTAACCACTAGGCCACGAAGGCATTGCATAGAACGTCATATTAAATAAATATATACATATTAAAAGTAGCACAGAAACAACCGTGTCCAGCTATAGCAGCATCCAATGTAGACTAGCTAGTCACTATAAGAATAATTGCTCGTTTAATTCTAGAATTTAGCCACTTTGCATGGTGATAGTATGATGACATGCGACTATCTTTCCAACGAGACCCTAGAGTCTGGGTCAAGGGGTCACCCAAAATCCAAGATGGCCGCCAAGATGGCCGGCATTTATAGATAAATATATAAATAGTTGTATTTCTTATTTATTAGCACATATAAACAAATAAAAATAATAGCATCCTGTTCTGAAAGGAAATGTTCAAAAACTGAAAGCCGTCAATGATGATCTAATGTCAAGGTCATGGTCATTTTCAAGGTCACATGATCAAAATTTGAAGAAATTTATTCTAACATATATAATTATGAATGTGTTGGATTATTTATATTAAATATTATACTGATTTGCACATCAACTTACAGCACACTTTATCTTCTTTGAAATGGAGTACTGCTATCACATAATATATTGCCATGGTAATAAGATGGACGTTTTGTTAACATGTGTGGTGAAAGTAGTCTATACAGTAACTACTTCTGTCCGCCTCCGTGGTCGAGTGGTTAAGGTCGCTGACTTGTATACCACTGTAACCTATCATCACTGATGGTCACGGGTTCGTGGCCCGCTCAGGCCGTGTCTCATTTATATGAACAAGTTGGCAGTTTCTTACGGAGGTTGGTGCACCCAAGTACTGGTTAACCGCTGGAGCCTGCCCAGTACAGGAAAGGTGTTGTTAGATAAACTGCCCGCCCGCGATATAGCAGGCGTAAACCCCGAAATATAACATAATAGTAACTACTTCTATTAACATATTTTCTTTTTAATATATGCATAATATCGCTTTATATAATTATACTACAGTATATTATTTAAAGTTATGTAGGTTTCACCATAATGACGACTAATAACCAATATGGCCGCCATATTACACTTTTACAAATACAATGTGTGTAATAAAAATACAAGACTGAAATGAATATGAATCATGGTACTACGTACCTACGGGTCATCTATTACCCAGATAATGCCATTCCGATATCATATTTAACACTATTCATGTACAGGAAGCACTGTGGTATAATGTTAAATAAATCACTGGCCTCATTCGAATCCTGGCGGGAACAGAATTGCGTGTCGGTTTCAACAATAACGCAATCCAGCATGATTGGGAACCTGAGGAGACATTGAGCGTAGATCAGGTGGCGTATATTCTTAATTGTGAAACCTTGTTTTACAATTCAAAGGCCATCAATGATACAATTGTACTTAAAGCCTATCTCAGTGTCCATTGCATTTACATAAAGCGGTGCATGGAAGCTCAACCTTCACACACGACAACCCTTATCCTTGTCACAGCCACACTTCAATAATTCCATGCAGGAGTTTGATGCTGGTAACAACGTTGTCCACAGTGGTTTCCATGGTGAGTGTAGGTCGACTTCCTTTGTCCATCCATGTTCTGCTGGAGATGGTAGTGTTGGCGATGGACATAGTGCTTGAGCCCAGCAGTAGCCTGCCTGGTAGGCTGCACGCTGTGTGTGCTGGTAAAGAGCAGCATATGTTGGTGGTATAGCATCTATAACACGGCCTTTCTGTGTGAATAGATCATGACGGACATCATTGGTGTTTTCTCATTGACTTGACCTGTCGTACATCAACACAACAAACCTTTCAACAACAGGGATACAGTCATTGATCTGCTGTTCACTTGGTGTGTTGCCCAATGTTGTAAATGCCTGAACTGCCAGAGGAAATGATAACAAAGTGTTCCAAGCTGTTCGCTTTCCTTATCCCAGAAATCCGGACACCTGGTCACAGCCCGTAAATGCATGGAATCCTGGCAATGCCCTCGCCATATCTTCGCCCATAGTTGTGACCATGCTGTGTATGGGTATATATCTGAGAAGTTTTCCTGTGCCAAATTCAAACCATAGCTCATCTAAGCCACACTTACTGAACATTCCTGCAGCTGTCACAATAACGCCAGTATCAACTGTCTTAATCATAAGCCGCTTCATATCAGATTTGCCGACATGAGCTGCGTGAAGTAGATGCCTGCTTTCTGCTTCCTCATGTGAGCATGGTGCAATGGAATCTCTATTTTCGATTGCTGTTGTTTCAATAATGACCCCTTTTGTGGAAATGATATATTTTCCATATGGAACTGTCATATTGCTACATTCAGTTGCCAACAAGTCAAATAATTCAATCTTGTTCTTATCATTTCGCAGGAAGGTGTCCCAGTTAGATGGAATTGTCGTATCAGGCAGCACCCTTTTACGAATACCAGTACCACGAGCTTCCCGTGCCCCAGTTTTCAAGCTAGTGTCAATGTATCTATCCCAAACTAAATCAACTCTATGGACTATAGTCAAATGCCCTTGTACATATGGCAGAAACACGTCTACAGCATAATCCTGAAATGTCCTGCATTTTTTCTATGGCTTCAGCATGTTAATAATCGCAGCACCATCAAACAACAGCGCGTCTACCACTGGATTTTCATGTGTTGGTTCACAGGACTGGCAGAGCTGTTCCAGACAGGGCGTCAGTTCAGACTTTTTTCCAGTGCGCAATTTATCAAAGTGTGAGAGTGATGGGGCATATTTAGTGTTTTCATGTGGGAAGAACTCACTAAGGTCTCCTTTTCGAACCTGACACGACACATACATCCTCGAGAATAAAGCGCAAGTCACTTTAAGGGACACAAGTTCAAGTTTTTGTTTTGACTGTTTCCCAAATGGTGGCCTGCTGAATAATGGTAATTTGGTTTGTTTAATTGTGTCTGTCACTGATTGTTCACGTGTTGCAAGCCTCTCTTGTACATATGTCTCATATTGCTGCTTCCCCAAGTCTGTTGAGTGTTTTATGCTCTCTGCTACACTTGGTTCAACAATATCTCTTGTGTCAAGAACTAGTAGGTCATCCGATTTATCAGCAAACGGGTTTCTTAGGTTTTGTATCACAGACACCAGATCATTTACTTGCTGCTGAAATGTATGTTGGATACTCTTTGTTTGTTCGTGATGTTTGTAATTGGATTCAGCTGTAGAGACAATGTTTGAATCTTCAAATTCATTAACCAGCCTGGCTATTTCAAGGCCACATAGCATCCAACGTAAAAGTTGTGTAGTTGTGTCAAGCATTTAGTATCCACTTGAGTCGGCATCAACACTACTTAGACGGGTTACCTTTCTTGGAGTTTCTGTTGGGTCATTCCTACTTGAAATTGCATGACGTTTTGCCTTTATGCCATTTTGCACCATATACTTTTAGCAATATCACCAACCAAGCTGCTATGGAGTTGATATAGACAACGTCCAGACCTATAATAACGGTTGATGTCCTGTAGGAATGTTTCATAATTAACTGGACACACAAGATGAGCATTGTTTTTCTCCTGGCACAATACAAATTTTGCCCAATCAATTTCATATTCCTCTATACTACTTGTCGACTGTGTTTTTTTCTAAATCAATGTTTTCAGTTTTAGCTGTGCCAACTTTTTTTGACATTGATGCTACGTTGGTACATGTATGTTAGTATATCTCATGTTAGTAAAGTTAGTAATGCATTCTTGTGATGAATCTTGTGTTAGTAGTTTGTTAATGCTGCAGGCAACCATTACATAAAAATTGCATACTACTGGTGGTTATCAAATATACTAGTAACAAGAGCTATGCATTATCAAAACAAATGCTCCGGGAATTTGACTTCTTATGACAGTACATACACAATAATAATTAGTTTGTGTGCATAATTTAACTAAATTATAAAAATGTAAGCCATTTAGTACTGCAACAATTTTAATATCCGAATCAATACCATATCCGGATATACTGCTACTACTATATATACATATTTCTTAGCAGTTATAAAATATTAACATTGTTTTAGAGTTCATTTATGTCGATTGTATGTGTATCAAACATTTAAAAGTTTATTTTAATCTAAAAAGAAACAAATATATAATCATTCTATTGCACAATACATATTTGGATTCCACTGGGAAATGGCGGCCAACTTGGAAATCATCTTGTATATCAAATGGATACAAAATAGAAGTCAGTAATCAACATACCAAATTAAAGGGCATACATCATGCATTACATTAATGTAAATAACATACTATTAAAACCTATAGTTTTCAAAATAAAGGTACTTATGCACGGCCAAAATGTGTTTTTTATGTAAATTGCACCATTTGACCTTGACTATGACCTTGACTTTGACCAATGAGCACCCACAATGTATTTAATTTTTTTTTGTTTTTTTGTTTTTTGTTTTTTGTTTTGTTTTGTTTTTGTTTTTGTTTTTTTGAACCACGTTTAAGGCCCGCTTATTTTCCTCGTCATAGGTGACCTGTGGGTCGAGGGCATCCCACAAGCACCTTACAATAATTTACATTTTCTAACGAGTAGAATAAACAAACGGCATGAATAATAGTGTATATAAATATATCAAGTCATTATCATGTTGGCCTTAAAGTGGTGACAAATGTTCAGTTACACTCAGAAAAAAAAAGGAAAAAAAAGAGAAAAAGTGGTCTGCAGCCTATATTCTACCAAGTGATTGATGACAATTATTTTCAATATAATTTTAAATTAAAACTTTTATGTATTTCATTTTAAGCATACATTTAATATCTATGATATCCAGTTGATTTGATTTAAATCTGTCAAGTAATAAAAGTATAATACAATTATATGTCCAACTCACTGACACTGCAAAAACGGCGGCCATCTTGAATTTTGGGGGACCCCTTGACCCAGAACCTAGGGTCTCGTTAGGAAAAGGTCCACACATTATCATTCTATCAGTACACCAAGTGGCTAAATTCTAGAATTAAGCGAGCAATTATTGCAAAATACCCTTGTAGTGACTCTCGCTATAAGGGTTGTGCAAATAGCCGGGAATTAAGCGTTACATTTATTTTATTTTGACCGACTTGTTAAATCCATACTTGTGTCGTCATAGTCAATCGTGCGTCATTCACACGAGCGACATAATAATATGCATATAGAACGCACACCGTTGTTTGGCAAAGTAACTAATACAATAAAATGTGACCTACTTTATGTTGCGTTTACTATTCATTTACAACTGACTGCATAACGGCATTGGTTGTAGCTGAATGACAGGTACATGGACGTTTTGCAATTCAGTGAATATACAGCTTTTTGGACGATTTGTTTTTAAATAGGATCTTATATTCGTGTTCATTTGACATTGAATTTCTATAATTATTCCTCCAAAACCTTGCACTATCCGCCAAAATCTGAAACCAGGAGAAGTCTCGTTGATATGGGCAACCGGTAGCGACGATAACTAAACGCAAAGCCACACATTTCAAATATGCATGTGCTAATTCTAGAGAAATATTAATAGTATTGCTAATATGAAGCTTAATACATTGTCTAGCATAATAAACATGTAAACAAAATTACCTGTACAACGATTGAAACAAACAAATAAATAAATAACTAAGTAGATGGTTCGGGCCACAATAAACTAGAATATATAAATATTATTATCTGCATAATGTAAGAAACAATTACTTACCAACATTGTAGAATGTACATTGGACTAGATTTGAACACAAACAAATTCCAACGACCACTAGAGCCCCGTATGCGGCTGTTCTCGCCATGTTACCGTTTGAGGTTTGACTGCTTACTGCAGATGTATGCTGACGGAACCGAAATATAGCTTGACAAATGATGTCGTGTCTACTTAATGACTAAATGTATAGTTTCGGCAAAGAAATTACAGTCGAGGTGACAATGTGACACATACAGAGTTATTACTATCGTAACACGAGGCCGCACTAAAATCTGTCGTTGATTTTGTGAATATAGAACGTTGTCCGAATGGCCCTGTGGTCGTACATGAATGTAAGACGGCAGTGGAACATCGTAAGTATTGCACGCTTCAAATGGAACACAATATGTTGAATGCTACAGTATACTGTACACATAGCTATCGTAGGTTGTATGTCAAACGGCTACCCATAATACATTTAGATAACTGAATTTACCTAAGCTGAACACGAGATTAGTGACGTCATTAAATGCAAGAATGATAATTGGACATAGTAATATTACTTCATCTACTATAAACGAGACTGATTACAAGTTATTCACATTCACCGAACAGACGGATCTGTAGTCCAGTGGTAACACGCTGGATTGGTAATCCAGGGATCGCAGGTTCGATCCCCCGTCTGATCCTAATAAAATTAAGTCTATCAGATGGGATATTAAACCGAGGTCTCGTATCGGTGCTGTACACCGTGCACGTAAAAGAACCAGAGGAGACTATGGAATGTGTCTCTGTCTGTATCATTGCACTATCCTCTAATCCATCTAAAATGACTAATCTCTTCAGGAGACGTCTCTCATATGGGCAACCGGTAGCGACGATAAATAAAGGTAAAACACACACTCATTCACCGACAAACCGTAGGTTAGAAAACCTGTACGTCCATGATACATCATAGTAAAATCATTATTATTGGTAATCTCTATTAATCAATTTTGTGTTAAGCAGCTCGATTCCATATTCCCAAGCTTGCGGTATAGTTCATTTTTTAATATTATTTGATATTTTGTTCCATAAACATTGGCGTAGCTCCACGTAGCAATGTAGGCTCGGTCCTGCACACCAAGTTCACTTTATTTTTCAATATTGTCTGGGAGAGCATGCCCGCAACCCCATAACACACTAGTAACGTGTAA
Source organism: Archivesica marissinica (assembly GCA_014843695.1). Lineage (NCBI taxonomy): Eukaryota > Metazoa > Mollusca > Bivalvia > Venerida > Vesicomyidae > Archivesica > Archivesica marissinica. The sequence continues at coordinate 493,750 of CM026402.1, forward strand.
CTAGTAACCTGTGTCTCAATGAAGGCTCCGCTACACACTGACCTATATTTCAAAGCCATGTTTTCCAAGCAAACAGTTTCTGTAAAGCCCCTTAACTGGGTGTTTATGACATGTTTTATTGCAATAACGAAGCTACATATCTACATCTGATTACAGGAAGTGCAATAGTAAAATATAGGATTAGTGTAAGATAGAATTTATTTCATCGAGTGGAAATACACAGTTCGGTGATCATGCGAGATGAAATAAATTCCTATCTTATACTAATAAACACATATCTTCTTTTTCTTTTATGATTTCCAATGACTTTGGCTAATATAATATTTGCTTTCAAATTTTATTCATTTTAGCTGTCCCTATCAGGAGCCTCACTGCACTACGTGACACAACCACACATTCACTCCTGGCCTGGAGGTTATAAAACTGTTATCCAATCTCAAAACTCAGTCTCAAGCGCATGATAGGTTCAGCGGACAGTAACACTCAGTATCAACCAATGAGATCACTTGAGCTTGAGTTTGAGATCTGAGAAACGTTTTATAACCTCGGGGCCAGTTGCTGCGAACATCCGTAATAACAAATAATTCCTGTATAATTTCAAAGTTAGTTTTTGTCACAATTAAAACTAGACAAAGAAATATATTACTTAGTAGTTAACTGTTCATGATAGTCAGAAAATATGTAAGATGGCGTTTTCTTTTCCCTGAGAAAATTCAATAATTCACTGGAAAGCATAAGAGAAATACTGCATATTACAATTTTGCTATATTTAATGATTCATGTTTGATGACATGGTTGTGAGGGGATTATCTTAGTTTGCTTGTTGGTGAAATAAAAGCCACCGTCTTTATTTTAGTTACAAAGTCCATGATATATCTAAATTAAAGGACCTTATCTAATCTTCATATACATGTCAGTTATTACAAATTGGAACATAATGTCACGATGTTACGATAATTTATAGCTTGCCTAATTAGTATAACTGTCTGTCTGACCTAGTTCTCGTGCAATGTCGTTACATCTGTCGTTGTTTGCGGTCATTCTAGGGCCGTACTACTCGCTGTTGGTTATTTCAAGATCCTCCGTGGCTTGACCCTCACTACTTTATGCTCCAATTCCATTGGGGATGTCGAGTTATCTCAGGCAGATATCCAGCTGACTTGCGGACGTTCGGTGGTTGTACACAGTTGCTCGACCTTGTCTGAAACAATGTTTAGAGGGGCACCCGTGATCTCGCTCCCCCAGTTTAATGCCGGAAATTCGCAATACAGCCGTATCTGTTGGTACGACTCTGAACCCTACAACTCTCAACAGCAAAAGGGATTCCTTGTCTCTCGGTCTATGCCCCTGTCTTAGCCTGGGTGCCAGTCTGTCGATTTTTCACTTTTTATCTTCTGGCAAAATGACGACGTTGATATGATCAGAAACTCAATACGGCCCAATTAATAGTCTCGGGTGTTAAAATATATTTATTTGACTGACCAGGCAAAATATATCGACGCCTGTTTCTAGGTTACCCCTATCAAGCACATCGTTTAGTTGGTTTGAAGTGCAATACGTCGGTGCTCCCCTTCAACCCGGTGCTTACCAGAACATCAACAATAATAATTACATAAAACATTTACTGAGTATGTAGTCGACATCCCCAGTATCCCAGAGTACTATACTGCAGCTGTGAAATGTACACTGGCACTTCGTCAGCTGGGCATTACATTAGTAGGTCAGCTGTGAAATGTACACCGGCACCTCGTCAGCTGGGCATTACATTAGTAGGTCAGCTGTGAAATGTACACCGGCACTTCGTCAGCTGAGCATTACATTAGTTGGTCAGCTGTGAAATGTACACCGGCACTTCGTCAGCTGAGCATTACATTAGTTGGTCAGCTGTGAAATGTACACCGGCACTTCGTCAGCTGAGCATTACATTAGTTGGTCAGCTGTGAAATGTACACCGGCACTTCGTCAGCTGAGCATTACATTAGTTGGTCAGCTGTGAAATGTACACCGGCACTTCGTCAGCTGAGCATTACATTAGTTGGTCAGCTGTGAAATGTACACCGGCACTTCGTCAGCTGAGCATTACATTAGTTGGTCAGCTGTGAAATGTACACCGGCACTTCGTCAGCTGAGCATTACATTAGTTGGTCAGCTGTGAAATGTACACCGGCACTTCGTCAGCTGAGCATTACATTAGTTGGTCAGCTGTGAAATGTACACCGGCACTTCGTCAGCTGGGCATTACATTAGTAGGTCTGCTGTGAGTGTGTGCTTACGTTTATTTATCGTCGCTATCAGTTGTCCATATGAGCGACACATTCCGAAGATATTAGTCCTTTTAGACTTTGGGGGATAGTACAACGATACAGACAGAGACCCAGTCCAGAGTCACCTCTGGTTCTTTTACGTGCACGGTGTACAGCACCGACACGAAACCTCGATTTAATGTCTCATTTGAAAGATGATATTTCAGTATGGTTCTGAATTGTTTGTTTTCGCGACCTTCTTAATGCGACTAAAAGTTGACGCTTAGAAGAGTAAACATGGTGCCGTTTTAATAGTTCTACACGATGTGTTTGTTAACGTATTTCGACAATAGTTGGACGGAATAGACCATAATACGTAATATAGATTTTCAAAGAAAAGCATAATATTTACTTTGTGCTTAACTGCGTAACGCCGCATCTGATCAGGATCTATGTTGTTTGCTATTCGGATAGGTGCTTCAGCTCCACTGTTTGAAGACCAATCAACATACAGCCTGATCAGACGACACGTTCTGTTCTGTCTGATCTTGTTCTCGGCTTTTTGCAAAGTCGCTTTTATGCGACATTGGCGGTGAACGAGTTAATGAATCCAAGTAACAAACTATAGTGTACAATGTTGTCATTTCTAGCTACATGTATTATGAAAGCCATATAAATTTAGCTAAGGTGTGTTTCGTCTTAACCAAGGATTTTAATTGCTGCGGTTTTATTGTTGTAGCTGTGTATCATTCACTGTTTGCTTTGCCACTTCCTGTTATACACAATTAAACGTACCAAGAACGACAGACATAACATATGCAACACTTTATTCAAAGCTGACAGCTACTGGTACGGATTGACATGTTGCCAATTAGCATTGTCTAAGTGCATTGCACGTAATACTTAACCTTACACCAGGACAACAATTATTATAAAAACTATTTGGTCGGACATATGTCGGACACATGTCACCACCCAGTTCACTACATTACCATTACGGACAGCAAGATCGGTGCAGTGGTTCAATGGTAACGTACCGGTATGCGATCTCGCAATGATAAATAAATATATAGTCGGTTCGATCGTCCGCTGCATTAATATTTTATTGATTATTAGTACACTCAACACAATTCCTATTTTGTAACCATCGGTATTTTACAGTCTTTGGAGCAAACGAATAACTAAATAATACCAATATGCATACATCCATGTATTATCTTGTCTGATACATTTGATTACAGATATATATATTTTCCAGCTAGGCTGAACCCCCGGGCTCCTGGTCTAATATAGGCGATGTATGCGATGACAATATGTACATGCTTAAGGACCCACTATGCGTTTGCTCAGAATGTGCTGTACACCGAGATATTTTAAGAAGCGCATTGTCAGAAATCAAGGTTATAATGTCAATATAATTCCAATCTTCATGACAAATTCTAAGGACAATTTCCAAGAACTTCCTTAAAATGAACTGATTTATGTAAAATGACCATTTGTATATTACCGGACTTAGTGAATATTTATTTTACAATCTCCTCCATATCTTTGAAAATGGTAATTTACTAAATTTAACACTTCAATAAAATTGCTAAGGAAGTACATTTTCTTGTCATTTAGGATAAAAGGCACACATCGACTAAATTTTATGTTCATTTAACCATGTTTGTAACTGCATATGTCTCAAGTACAGGTTTCAGAGAAGGGTTAATCATCATACTACTATTTAAATAGACATGTCATTCTACAAATCATGAATGCATGACTCTCCGTCATTTCCAATATATTAACATCATTGCACCAAGAAACGACAGGCAATTATTATTTTGGTGGTCCCTTCAAGTACACTATAGGGTGTAAATCAAACATATCAGTTCATTTATTATCTGAATGTACATTAACTAGAGATATAATGGCTGAGCTTTTATCAAACTTACGTGCTAGTGATGTTAGTGATGTTTGTGATAATCGTATCACTAGTGACCCCATGTCGTTCAACGAATAAGTCTATCTCAATCAATGAAAGCCCAGAATTATATAGATCTTTATGCTTTTATAGCATATAGCTTACCATATATTTTATTAGGCATTAAGTTTAGTTTAATCCTATTTTTTTGCTATATACATGTACATAATAAATTCAAAGACATATATAATAAGAGCGAAAGCAAATGGGTTGGGCCACAAGTTCTGAACAACACTGATTAGTAATTGGCCCTTCCCATGAGAGTATGTTGAACTTAGTGCAATACTGGCGAATATGTAACTTATGACATGCATATTTGAAGTATAATGAGATATTATTTATCAAGTCGAAAGGCAATTGAAACAGTGTTTGAATGATAAAAATAAAGAAAACTCAACTTTTTCTAACGCTGTTGCTAGGTTCCGTTCCCCAGGTGAGAGATCCCCATGGTGCGCTTGATCGGAAGTAATATCATAGTGAATGTTGTGTTGCTAACGCGATCACAAATTAGAAACGCTTTGATTGTTTAATATACTTTTGAACTGCTGCAAATATAATTATATTTTCGTTCACATTTAGTGTTTCGCAGCCATGTAAAAGCAGGTTGACACTAAGGGGATGAAACGCTCTAGTTTCATTGAATAGAGTAATTCTTTGAACAGTAAATTTATTACATTGAAAGAAAAAATGTTCTGAGTCTTCGATTGGCATTAAGTGGTACATAACACATCTATAGCCAACCAAATTAACATAATATGTAAAGTGCAAAGACAATTGACAGAGAAGTTTAAATAATATTGTGTTCTCCATTATTTTCTATTGCTAAATAAAAGTACATGATGATCTTTATAGCAAAAACTATTAATATTTCATATACATTAATTAATTGTTCGTTCCCTTTTTTTTAAAAAAGCGAAATACAAATATTTTGAGATTATGAATTAATTTTGGGTTTCTAGAGCTCATGGCATTATCGAATTGTTGTAGTGTCGGCCAATGGCAAAAATATGGCTTAAATATGCAAGCAAATGCTTTGGTTTGTTGGACTGGTACTATGTGTCATTTACTTGTCACTTGACTGGGCCTCAGGTTCCGAGGTTTGTTGGACTGGTACGACGTGTTATATACGTGTCACTTGACTGGGCCTCAGATTCCGAGGTTTATTGGACTGGTACTACGTGTCATTTACTTGTCACTTGACTGGGCTTCAGGTTCCGAGGTTTGTTGGACTGGTACTACGTGTCATTTACTTGTCACTTGACTGGGCCTCCGGTTCCGAGGTTTGTTGGACTGGTACTACGTGTCATTTACTTGTCACTGGACTGGGCTTCCGGTCCCGAGGTTTGCTGGACTGGTACTACGTGTCAGTTACTTGTCACTTGACTGGGCCTCAGGTTCCGAGGTTTGTTGGACTGGTACTATGTGTCATTTACTTGTCACTTGATTGGGCATCAGGTTCCGAGGTTTGTTGGACTGGTACTACGTGTCATTTACTTGTCACTTGACTGGGCCTCCGGTTCCGATGTTTGTTGGACTGGTACTACGTGTCATTTACTTGTCACTTGACTGGGCTTCAGGTGCCGAGGTTTGTTGGACTGGTACTACGTGTCATTTACTTGTCACTTGACTGTGCCTCCGGTTCCGAGGTTTGTTGGACTGGTACTACGTATCATTTACTTGTCACGTGACTGGGCCTCCGGTTCCGAGGTTTGTTGGACTGGTACTACGTGTCATTTACTTGTCACTTGACTGGGGTTCCGGTTCCGAGGTTTGTTGGACTGGTACTACGTATCAATTACTTGTCACTTGACTGGGCTTCCGGTTCCGAGGTTTATTGGACTGGTACTCCGTGTCATTTACTTGTCACTTGACTGGGCCTCCGGTTCCGAGGTTTGTTGGACTGGTACTACGTGTCATTTACTTGTCACTTGACTGGGCCTCCCGTTCCAAGGTTTGTTGGACTGGTACTACGTGTTATTTACTTGTCACTTGACTGGGCCTCCTTCCGAGTGTGGTTACGGTCGTTGACTTCAAATCACTGGCAATTACCACTGTATATTCGAATCCCACATGGAGAGCCGAATTATTTCTAGTGCTGAAGCTATCCTGGGTGCTTTTCATTAAGCGATCATTTCCTGGGGTATTTCATTACCATTCATGTAAGTCTACATCAGTTATGTCGAATTTCGTCGGACCGTTCAAAATACTTCGACATAACCGAAGTTTGACATAACGGATATAGACCATATTTCCAAAGATGCTGTTTCTCGTACCAGTAGATCGCAGCCGTACACATCGTACATTTCCCCCATAAATCATTGTCCATGTTGTCATTGTAATAACCGTGACATGGGCGCACTTGATAGAATAACACTGCTTTTCTCATTTGTTGAATTGTCATTGTCTATGTATGTAATAAGAGACATCGGTCAGTTACTGCCCCTGACTACTCCCTAAGAGTAGGTAGGTCCTATTAAGTATTTTCCTCTGTTTTTATCCTTGTTTCCAATTTTATTCCACTATCGCTTCTAATGAGTATTAAATTACTATATCTCAATAGATCTCCTACAGAATATGCAATAGGTACTTATTTGTAAAAGAATGTTATCACTTAATTAACACGATTTTGATATGATCACATTTAACATACCGCAACATCTGGTTATGGCACAACAGTAAAAACCAAGGATTCTAACTAAAAGGACCTATTCACATTTTGGAATAAATCAGACTTTATCTCTGGGACCATGCTGCTCCCAATTCAGTAGTGGGGCGACCATCCCCTACCAAGCGGGTCCTCAGGTGGCGGATAGGGGAACGGCCCTCAGATATGGGGGTTTGCTGTGAATTAAATAAGCAGTCCCGGACCATATGGCGGTGTACCTACCAGGACGGGGCAGGATAGCACATGGCAAAGCTACTCCTATTAAATACTCCACGTGTCCTACAACGGGTGCATCAGGCGAATGTATGGATCGCCTTAAAAGTCCTAGCCTAAGGGTGAGGTATCCCCAACAGAAACCTCGAATGCTGAAGCCGGAAGTACTGGGCCACACGGCGCATTCTAATAAACCACGGTACTACGCATAAACGCAAAATGAATCACAATGACAGAAAGAGTAAACCGAGATGGTGCTGGACCTGTGAAGACCCGCCAGGCAGGTACAGTGCCGGGTTCCATACCTCGAAGGAACCCATCCCTAGCTACTGGAGGTCACCCTAAGCCGCTCTGTGGAGCCAGGGGACGGCGAAGGACAGCTACTGGCCGAAACGTGAAGCAGAAACCTCTTGTGCTCATACAGTGGAATGCTGAAGGAGTCTTTAACAAACAGACTGAACTGGAGCAAGTACTACAGGACAAAGAGGTAAGTGTTTGCTGCATACAGGAAACACACCTGAACAAAGACAAGACGTTCAAAGTACGAGGCTACCAGTGCCTCCGAGCAGACCGACAAGACAGACACAAGGGTGGTGTGCTCACTCTAGTCCGGAACAACAACAATGCGAGTGAAGTGAAAACCTACCTTGAAGGAATACCAGGAGATCAAGATCAAGACCAAATCATCTGAGTTGAGCCTCGTCAACTACTACTGCCCAAATGACAAAGCCCTTGCCCTTGAACTATTGAAATCTCAAACAGTCGACACATGGTTGTTAGGCGTGGGGATGAAGTGGAGGACTGGCAGGATGAGCACAACTTGATTCTTGTCAACCAGCCCTATGATGTACCAACCTTCTACTCTAGGCGATGGCACACTACTACCTCCCCAGATCTAGCATTCTGCACAGAGGACATCCAGAAAGGTACGGTTAGAGAAGTTGGCGATCAACTTGGCGGAAGTGACCACAAACCAGTGTTCCTCACAATCAGCAGTGAAGTGATACAGACAGACCATCCCTACCCTAGATGAAACTACAAGAAGGCCAAGTGGAGTCTCTTTGCTATTCGGTCCAATTCTCTTACTCGAGGCAAACAGGTACAAGGAAGAGATGTTGACAACGTGGTGAAATAGTTCAACAGCTGCATACTCAAAGCTGCCCATGAAACCATCCCTAGAGGTGCGAGAAGAGAATACAAGCCCTACTGGACCAATCAGTTGCAGACCCTCCAAGATGAACTCACTGAAGCAAGGAACAGGGCAGAAGAACAGCCATCCCAAGAAAACCATGAACAACTTCAGAAAGCAAAGGCACAGTTTCAAAAATCTAAACTGGAAGCTACACGACGAAGTTGGAGGGAGAAAACTGCTGCCCTGAACCTTGAGAAGGACGGGAGGAAGTTGTGGAGGCTCACGAAACAGCTAAATGATGAAGAAAATAGCAGATAGAAAATCACGTTGGATGAGGATGGGAAACTGTTGAACGGCAAAGAGACTGCAGACTGTCTCGCCAAAGCCTACCAGAAAGAGGGCAACATCAAAGTCACACGCCAACAGCAAAGAGAGCCACGGAAAGAACAGAAGGATAGAAGTAAAAGACATACGGAACAAGACTCCATGAAACTTCCACTAACATACCAGGAACTGTACACAGCGCTCAGACAACTGAAGAAGAGGAAGTCACCAGGACCTGATGGAATTTCCAATGAGATGCTAACTCATCTTGGATGCTCAGCCATGCTGAAACTTCTTGACATCTTCAATCTTAGCTGGGAAGAAGGCATAGTTCCGCAGATCTGGAAGGAGGCCACCGTTATCCCAATCTACAAGAACGGCAAGGATAGAAAGAAAGCTTCCAGCTATCGCCCTATTAGTCTCACTAGCTGTGTGGTCAATACAATGGAGAGGATAGTTAACAAGAGACTCATGTGGTACATTGAGACAGAAAACCTCCCATCCAAGGAACACGCAGGGTTCCGACAGTTCAGATGCACAGAGGACCAGGCAACATACCTCGCTCAGGAAGTTGAGGATGCATTCCAAGACCGGAAGGTAGTTTTTGCAACCTGGATAGACCTCCAGAAGGCTTTTGACAACGTCTGGACTGATGGGCTGCTGGTCAAGATGCAACGATGTGGAATTGCCGTCAAGATGCTCCGATGGACCAAATCCTTCCTACACAATCGCAGAGCCAGAGTACTTGTTGACAACCAGAAGAGCAAGAAATTCCTCATCTGACACGGTATTCCTCAAGGAGGAGTGATCTCGCCTACGTTGTTCCTCATCTTCATCAATGACTTGCTTGCAGAGCTGTGTTGTAGAACATGCAACGACTGCCACATACAGAATGCAAATGGCCGCAGACAAGCTCACAGCATGGGCAGAAGACTGGTGCATCTCTATTAATAAGGAGAAGTCGTCAACCACACTCTTCACACTTTCCACCAAACAGAAAGCTGGAACCATCAAAGTCGGTGGAACTGCCTTGAAGACGGACAACGAGCCAACATACTTGGGGGTGACATTTGACAGACGGCAGACATGGAAGCCACATATCCAGAAAGCAGAGGCCAAAGCCAAGCGCAAGCTTGCAATCCTTCGGAAGCTTGCTGGCACCACATGGGGTGCCAATGATCACATCTTGAAGACTATTTACCAATGTGTGGTCAGGCCTCACCTGGAATATGGATCCACCGCCTGGACAACATCAGCCAAGACCAACCAACAGACACTTGACAAGGTTCAGAACAAGGCTCTCAGGCTGATCACAGGTGCAATGAAGAGCACTCCAATCAAGGCCATGGAGAAAATTACATCCATCCAGCCACTGCAAGAACGTCGCGACACAAGAATTCTTCTACAGACAGAGAAGTTTCGATGTCAGGAAGAACAACCGATGAAGCTGAGAGTTGAGGCACTAACGAAGAATCGTCTAAAGCGCAGCAGTTTCATCCACCAGTCCGAGAAGTATCGTATGTGCTTGTGGAGATGTTGGCAACATACCCCATGATACCAATTTCCACAAGAACTAGTAAAATGTGTTAGCATACATAATGCCATCATGATCTATGCAATAATTATATGGTAGACGTTGGCAGCATACCCCATGCTACCAAGTTATGTGTGAAAGTAAATTGACAGTGCTAAGGTTAGGCAACTGTGTGCTTATTCTGTATTGGTGCGACTGGATTTGTCTGGGGGGATATGTGGTGTGAGTGCAGGGACTCGGATGTATTTGCGCACTGCTCTTGATTTCCACCGGGCCATTCTCATGAAATCTGACTCTGAAGTCCCAGACATAATTGCCTGTGTGCAAGCACCAATGCGGAAACTATGGGGTTTATAAAGGGTAGGTGGTAAGTTTAGGAATTCGATTGCTTTTTTGAGAAATTTCCTAAAGGATGCATAACTAGTTGATTGGGATCGGCAATCAACGAAAAGTGGTCCTGGATCATTCCCACGATTCTTTAGGTATGCGATAATATGTTTACGAGGGCATGGGTGACTCTTAGTAGCGGGAATGTACAGATTCACTGCGGTTGTGCTCTTCTGTGTTTTATGATGATGCAATCGAATATGGATGAAGTCTGTTGGTAGAAGTATGTCACGGTATTGCACTACAAGTGGTACGCGTGACTTTGTTGATGGTAATAGTTCACCTATCCTAAAGAAGCCGTGAAAAGCGAGCAAAATAATGGCCCTGTAAAGAGTGATATCGTATTGGCCGGTGAGTATTGACGAACAGCAGTCTACAAGCTGGGCAAGCTGTGGTAGCAACATCGGTAACCGGCTATCGGGTGTTTGATCCGATTTTCGGCAACCAAGGGTCAATCTCCGGATAAGGGGTTGTTGTGTGGGGTCAGCAAGTTGTTGGGTCTGATGTTGGAAAGCAATTGCCGATAGGTGGCTACTAATGGACGACGGAGAGAAACCACTTTGGTGTAGATGTGAAATGAACAGTGCTACTGTGGAAGTTGTAGCAGGTAAAGCTTTAGTCTGTACAGTATGACTACAACAAGTGGTGAATCTGGACCAATATCGACTATAGGCGGCGCGTGTTGATGTAGACAGGGAGGACTGGAGCAGCTGACGAGTTATAGAAGTAAGCTCTCTGGTGACAGTTCCTCTGGAACCTTCGTTTCTGTTGGTTCTAGGTGTGGCGCCAGTCGAAGTGCTTCTGCTACCTGAAACCGGGAGAGTTTGTCGCAAATCACATTTGCATGAGAAGCTATATGTTTAGATGCGAAGCAGAAATTATACTGTAATCCTTTCAGAACGATCCGCCCAATGAGACGCATGATAATAGGGTCTTTGCTGCTTTGTTTGTTCAAGCAATGGACTATACTCAGGTTATCACATATGAACAACAGGTTCTTGTTTTCCCAATGCTGACCCCACAAATCAACTGCTAGTGTTATAGGGTAAAGCTCCAGTATGTTAATGTGATGTTCCTTGACCTCACTTGAAAATGGACCATAAGCCCAATGGCTAGAAAAGGTGCACCCAAACCCTTTTGTTGATGCAGCATCAGTATGTAGATGTAATGTGACAGAGGATATAAAGCGGTCCCTTGTAAGGAGTGTACATCCATTGTAAGAGTCTATGAACTGAGACCAAACCTCGAGATCGGAGCGAATGGCGTTGGTAAATTTGAGAAAGTGATGTGGGTTATGCTTGCCCTTTGTCAGGTCGTGTAATCGACGTAGAAAACAGCGGCCTGGTTTTATTACCTTACATGCACAATTCAGGTGACCGATCAGGCTTTGAAGTTCTTTCAATTTCATTTTCGTACGCTTCTTGCTAGATTGTAGAAGAGATCGCAAGGTATTGACTTTGTCCGGGGGTAAGGTTGCCCGGAGAGTGTTTGTGTCGATGGAGATGCCGTGCACAACAGCTGAAGTTGTTGGTAGGACCGTCTTCTCGTGTTTTACAGGGATATCCACTTCAGAGCATAGATGAAAGAATGATTCCAAGTTTGATAGCAATTTGCTCTGTGTAGAAGCGACAAAAATGAAGTCGTCGACAATGTGTGAAACCTCTTGAATATAATATTTATTCTGTATTACCCTTGAAGTGATGACGAAAATGCCTCGAAAAGTTTAACTGAACTGGAAGCACCCATGGGCAGTACCCTGCCAAAATAAAATTGATTGTTGAAGCTGAACCCCAGCTTGTGGTAATCCGTGGGAGATATTGGAAGGATGCGAAAGCTATCCTTTAGATCTGCTTTTGCAATGTAGCAGCTTTCACCAACAGCTATTATCAGATTTGCCACTGTATCGAATGTCTCTAATGAAACTGTGGAATTGCATTCTGGAATCAAGTCGTTCACAGAAGCATGTGCCCGGCTGAAAAATAGATCATGAATGACTCTGAATTCATTTGGAGTCTTCTTCGGTACTATTCCAAGTGGACTGCTGACGAACGAGTCTAATGGGGGTGACGAATGTGGTCCTTTTATACGTCCCAGTTGGGTATCCTTGGCAAGGTAGTTGGTAACAAATTGTAAATATTTGGACACCGAAGGATGGTTAGCCGATAATGAAGGGGTAATATGACCGACAACTCCCAGAGGGAAACCGAGAGTAAAACCATTGACTAGGAAAGATAGCTTAGAATTGTTGTAGCCTTCTAGATAGGACGCGAGAACTTGCGGATTAACTGTTGTTGGAAGAACAAGGGTTGGTTTGGGCAGACACGGGTTTGACTCCTTGGGGATTTTGCCGAGTGGCATTGGGCTGTGTGCTTGTAGGGGTCTTCTGCTGGGGCATTTACCCTTGTGTGGAGCAGTGTGCTGCGCCATGGCTACCGTTGCAGCCGCCACATCTATGCACGTTTTTGCACTGCTGCTTGGTGCAGGACCCTGTGTCTTGATACCCCCAGCAGAAGCCCTTACTACGGTATATATTGGTTGATGCGGAATAGGGTTTGTTTGGAAAATGCGGTTGTGGAAACCGCCGAGACTGATGACGAAAGGGCTGGATCTGCTTGGGTGCCTCTATGCATCAGTACAAGTACGTTTCTGTATGAACAGGGACCCACGGAATGTCCCTAGTTGCACGTTGGGTGCGGAATTTCTGGTCGTACAACTGCCAGTTGGTGGAATGTTGGGATAGGGACTGGATCAGTGACATATACTGAAACATTTGGGAGGCCTCAGATGGGTATTTGACCATAAAGATCGAAGCATAGAGTTGGAATGCCTTCGACCAGAGGAGAATGGATGAGATTTGGCGCTGAGCCGCCTTTTGAACTGATGTGACGGTGGCCGATGACATGGTCTGCACGGTGGTCAGTGTGTCGGTTGTAGTGCCAAAGTAAAGTTTGGCCATATCTACAAACTGTCTAGACCAAATAGCGGTCTTTAGCTTCTCTGGGACAGTAGCTGCACCATAGGTGAACACGCCCAGGCTGGAGGTCACAGGCTCGGAGGGCACCGTAAGCGGAGAGCTGTGGTCCACATTAAACAGTGAATCGCACAGGTCCTCCACGCCCACCGAGCCACAGTCCTCCACCTATGGCGCGTCACCCATGGGTACAGACATAGCTGAAATAGAAGGGGGACATATCACAGATGCGGCAGGCGAACACACAGGTGAAGAAGATAAAATATTGTTACAGGTGGGTTGATTTTGTTGACTAGTAGATGCTGTCTGTTCAGCTAGAGTTGCATGTTGTAGCGCCGAAGTGAGTTGCTGTCGCAGTATGGGGTCTGCAGATATGGCTGCTGAAAGGACTGCAGCCAAGCGAGAAGAGTCTGGACTGGTATCCGTGGGCTGGGATGTGTTAGCCTTCCGCTTTGTCGCCCTCTTTTTTGCTGGCATTCTGCTGAAATAATTGCGGGAGCCTGTATGTTTGTCTCAATAGTTTTACATAAATAGGTGTCCTGGTGCAAATGGTGGTGGCACAATTGCTGAGTCTACTCAGAAAATGAAGCCTATATGCATGATAACTGGTAGTCCAATATAGTAGCAAATGACTGTTAGTACTTATGGATGGGTAACTTGCTTGCTGACATAGATTTACACCAACCATGTAGTGAAGCATGGGGGTAGACCATGCATGCTGATACCACCGCAATACAACACTTAGCAGGTGACAAGTCGTGGCCAGACTTATGAGCCACCATTAAAGGTCAGATTCGAAATTTATGTTAGCCGACAGTGGCGGTCAGACTAAAGGAGCCAACATTAAATACAATACTATGCGAGCTGGTAATAAAGCCCAGACTCAATAAAATGCGAGCTGGTAACAAAGCCCAGACTCAAAAGGATGCGAGCGGGTAACAAAGCCCAGACTCAAGAGTATGCGAGCTGGTAATAAAGCCCAGACTCAAGAATATGCGAGCTGGTAACAAAGCCCAGACGCAAGAGTATGCGAGCTGGTAACAAAGCCCAGACTCAATAATATGCGAGCTGGTAACAAAGCCCAGACGCAAGAGTATGCGAGCTGGTAACAACGCCCAGACTCAATAATATGCGAGCTGGTAACAAAGCCCAGTCTCAAAAGGATGCGAGCTGGTAACAAAGCCCAGTCTCAAAAGGATGCGAGCTGGTAACAAAGCCCAGACTCAAGAATATGCGAGCTGGTAACAAAGCCCAGAAGCAAGAGTATGCGAGCTGGTAACAACGCCCAGACTCAAAAGGATGCGAGCGGGTATCAAAGCCCAGACTCAAGAATATGCGAGCTGGTAACAAAGCCCAGACGCAAGAGTATGCGAGCTGGTAACAACGCCCAGACTCAATAATATGCGAGCTGGTAACAAAGCCCAGTCTCAAAAGGATGCTAGCTGGTAACAAAGCCCAGACTCAAAAGGATGCGAGCTGGTAACAAAGCCCAGACTCAAAAGTATGCGAGCTGGTAACAAAGCCCAGACTCAAGAATATGCGAGCTGGTAATAAAGCCCAGACTCAAGAATATGCGAGCTGGTAACAAAGCCCAGACTCAAGAATATGCGAGCTGGTAACAAAGCCCAGACTCAATAATATGCGAGCTGGTAACAAAGCCCAGACTCAATAATATGCGAGCTGGTAACAAAGCCCAGACTCAATAATATGCGAGCTGGTAACAAAGCCCAGACTCAAGAATATGCGAGCTGGTAACAAAGCCCAGACTCAAGAATATGCGAGCTGGTAACAAAGCCCAGACTCAAGAATATGCGAGCTGGTAACAAAGCCCAGACTCAAGAATATGCGAGCTGGTAACAAAGCCCAGACTCAAGAATATGCGAGCTGGTAACAAAGCCCAGACTCAATAATATGCGAGCTGGTAACAAAGCCCAGACTCAAAATATGCG
This sequence comes from Archivesica marissinica, assembly GCA_014843695.1. Taxonomy (NCBI): domain Eukaryota; kingdom Metazoa; phylum Mollusca; class Bivalvia; order Venerida; family Vesicomyidae; genus Archivesica; species Archivesica marissinica. The sequence goes on from CM026402.1 coordinate 509,134, forward strand.
AGCTGGTAACAAAGCCCAGACTCAAGAATATGCGAGCTGGTAACAAAGCCCAGACTCAAGAATATGCGAGCTGGTATCAAAGCCCAGACTGCGAGCTGGTAACAAAGCCCAGATTCAATAAAATCAGAGCTGGTAACAAAGCCCAGATCAATAAATGCGAGCTGGTAACAAAGCCCAGAATGCGAGCTGGTAACAAAGCCCAGATTCAATAAAATGCGAGCTGGTAACAAAGCCCATACTCATATATGCGAGCTGGTAACAAAGCCCAGACTCATAATATGCGAGCTGGTAACAAAGCCCAGACTCAAGAATATGCGAGCTGGTAACAAAGCCCAGACTCAAGAATATGCGAGCTGGTAACAAAGCCCAGACTCAATAATACGCGAACTGGTAACAAAGCCCATACTCAATAAAATGCGAGCTGGTAACAAAGCCCAGATTCAATAACATGCGAGCTGGTAACAAAGCCCAGATTCAATAATATGCGAGCTGGTAATAAAGCACAGACTCTTAGCCGGCAGTAAGATCCGGACTAACTATACAATACATGTCGGACAGCGCATGCTATGCTTGATTTGCTCATTGATTAGGTTGTGTAACCGTAAGTAAAAATACTTTACATTAGTCTGTGGAGGCAGGGACGGATCCGGTGATGTAGATGTCAATAGGATATTTCTGTAAAAGGGAGAGTAGCTGAAATATATATTGAAGAAATTGTAAGCTATTTAAATGCGGTTCTCGGCGGACATGATAGCTCCACGTATGGATCGGAAATACTTTGCCATACCACAGTCGGCAATGTGAACGCCATCGGCTGCAACATACTGTGAAAGAAATCGAGAGTTGAAATTATTATATGAATGTTGCCAGAATGCCAGCTGTGGATGTTCATCGCAGTTTGACTGTAAGTAGTGGTTAGTCTCTGTTACTAGTTGATTGTAGTTACTAGTAACCCGGCGTGGCAGAATTTCTGTAATGACACATTGGCTAACGCCAAGAGCAAGGCAATGACTAGCATATTGCATAATAGCAGCATACAAACTGTAGGCATCAACGGATGGTAAACACAAATCATTACTGCCAATGTCCAAAATAACGATACTCGGTGACAAATTGGAGACCATGTCTATCTCATTCCACAGTGATTTACGTCGGGCGGGAACACTGTTTAATATATAGGCCCCTCCTATGCCGTGGAGATACACCTGTAACCGCTGCTTGTCGAAGTTAAAATTGACATGTTAATATATGTTATCAGTGTGAGAAATATGCCGGTGTCAATGACCGCTGATCCTCTTTTCCTTTGTCTTCGTGAAATGGCGGCAAACTCGTCGGCATTGTAAACAAAGCAATATATTTCGCATGCGTTTTGCAACGTCTACGGCCTGTTTCAACACGCTCCGGTTATGGATGTTTAGGCAACAGGTTAAACCAAAGCAAATTAAACTGGAAAACATAATTAATGATACAAGGTATACTCAGAATTCCAGAAGATATCGGAGAGAAAAACTCTGCCTCCACAAAAAAGATGGCGATGTTCTCGGATGAAACCACACACGTGACAAGGACGATTGTGATTGGTTAACATCAGGCTTCTGTAGTGCGCGTTATGCAAATGACCTCCTCGCTAAAAACCGGTGTCCGGCTGAGCGTATATACTGACACCATGTGTGAACAGTAGTTATTACTCATACATACATACACGCACGCACGCACGCACGCACGCACGCACGCACGCACGCACGCACGCACGCACGCACGCACGCACGCACGCACGCACGCACGCACACACGCACACGCACGCACGCGCACGCACGCACGCACGCACGCACGCACGCACGCACACACACACACACACACATATATACACACATACATACATACATACAAGTCCAAGAAAAAGGAAATAATTGATTTGAAGTTCTGTTAAGCGCATATTGACTGTTAGAATAAGAATTTATTAATTTATTTCAGTCTCATCTATGCATACTACACATATAATATATAATAGTACATTCTATGAGAATTATAAGAGACTAGACACATGTTACATGTACAGTTGGAGGTTATCGCGGTTTTCGTTTGGTTTTGTTTCATACTATGTAAATTTAATAAACTATTGTCAAATGAAAGACAATATGTCACCAACAAGGATTTGGTGATTGTAGTATAGGTTTCAAAAACCATGGGAAATACATGTAAAATCTTTGCTGAGTAGCTATGGATTTTCCAATAATGTTTTGTAATATACGGTAATGGTGTGATGGCCATTCACCATAGATTCAAACGAGTACATAAGAATGGCTCTGTTCAGGAACAAAGAAACAAAACTGTTCCTTTTCGAATATGTGTAAATCGATTCAGGATCATGTCCCTTTGTTGTGCAAAAGCAGACATCTAGCATAAAGTACATCGTTTTGGGTTGTAGTCACAGTCATATGGCGACTATCCAACTATTATTGGCGGAGGAAGACCCCGTCTGCCATTCCGAACAGTACTTCAATAGTTCAAGCACGACCGGATACCAGTGTATAACCATTGTCCTTCCACAAGAGAGCTAGGTAGCTTCCTGACATGATTTAATTTTATATTTCAAGCACGACCGGATACCAGTGTATAACCATTTACCTTCCACAAGAGAGCTATGTAGCTTCCTGACATGATTTAATTTTATATTCTAAGTGGGATTCGAACCTTCAGCTATGTGGGGAAAGTGAAAGTCACAGAAAGAACAAAATATAATTCTCACTATTGGTTTTTTAAATTTTTTTTTTTTATACTTTATTTATTTTACAATGACTGCGAAGCAAGTTTTAAACAACTTATATTAATCACTCTCGTTGGCTCGGATGTAAGCGTAAATGTGGTCATTCATGTGGGAGGAAACCGGAGTACCCGGAGAAAACCCACCTGTCCGATCCGGCGACCATCGTGCCATCTCACATACCTCCCGGTCCGAGGATCGAACCCGGGTCGCATTGGTGAGAAGCGAGCGCGCTAACCACTGCGCTAATCGGACAGCCTATTGGTTTCATCTAGACATTTTGCAAAGTACGTAATTTGTTCGTTCAGCCCGAAAACGTCAAACATGATGCATTTGCATATTACAAATATTACATATTAATCAATACTGAGTATAACTGTGATGCGTATTGTAATCTAAAGTATAATATTTATTTATTTTACAACGATCGCGAAACAAGCTTTAACAACTTATATTAATCACTCACGTTGGAGCGTATGAACACGTATGTGGTCATTCGTGTGGGAGGAAACCGTACCCGGAGAAAACCTACCTGTCCGTTCTGGCGCCTACCGTACCATTTCACATGCTTTCCGGTCCGAGGATCGAACCCGGGGGGTTGCATTGATGATAAGCGAGTGTGCTAACAACTGCACTAATCGGAGAGTATTGTAAACTGCAGGGCTCGACAAATCCACTCGTCCGCTCGTATTTACGAGTGACCTTTCGATCTGGACGAGTAGAAATTCCAAGTCGCTTGCCCAGTCGGACGAGTAAAAATTTCAGCCAAATATCCAATATAAATCGAAGGAACAAAATAAAATAATATTCGTTTTACTTTCTTCGGAATGATTACCAGGCGTGGTAATGGGAAATCACCGAGGATATTTTAATGTGTTTATGCTGCCACATAATTGCATTTATTAATAAATTAAAGTGCAATTCTGACGATTTTTAATTTTCCTAAAATACATAGGACGAGTGATAGTCCAATCTGGACGAGTGGAACAGTGGCATCACTCGCCCAGTAGGACGAGTAAGAAATTAAAAATGTGTCGAGGCTTGAAACTGGGTAGTGTAGTATCATTGGAAGTAATTTGTTTTCAGGAACAACATTTCCACATTTAATGAAAGTCAGTATTATGCATACTAAATATGGACACAATTAGGTGCGCGGGCGTATCAGTAACATTGCTTGTTTTGAGGGTTTAAAATAGCACCAATAGAGAATTCATATTTAGATTATCCGGATAATGTTTGTGGGGGGAGACCCAGTGTGCCAATCCTAGGTTACAAATCTTACTGGGAGTGTTGAATCCATTCATGCGAGTAAGGTATCTCACTGGCTTGTGGACTGTCGTTGGTTCTACCCGGGTCCGGTTATCCGGCTAATGTTTGTGGGGGTAGGCTCAGGGCTCCACTCCTCGGTTACAAATCACACTGGGAGTGGCGACTCCATTCATGTGAGTAAGGTATCCCGCTGGCTTGTGGACTGTCGGTGGTTCTACCCGGGTCCGATTATCCGGCTAATGTTTGTAGGGGTAGGCTCAGGGCACCACTCCTCGGTTACAAATCACACTGGGAGTGGCGACTCCATTCATGTGAGTAAGGTATCCCGCTGGACTGTCGGTGGTTCTACCCGGGACTGTATGTTTGAAATACTACTCGGCGGTGCAATACGGGGTCTTCCTCCACCAATCGTATCTGGAGACTCGCTATATGATCTAAGCTGCTTATGCGACTAATAAGCCCAAGGCAAAACAAACAAAGGTTTAAACGATATTGACAACACTTTTGTAAAATCCGTACAAGAGAAATTTTTGTTTCTGTTATTTCCAGACAAATATAAGTCCAGACAAATAAATCCCACTATATTAGGTTTGCTTATCTGTACAGCTCCCCGAAAACAGATGCCAACTTTTAAAATGAAGTCCACCGAGACAAGCCATTAAATAAACATCAGGGTTAGATAAGCTATGCAATGTTTGTAGTTTATAGAATTTTAGACATTCATGTTATGACCAAACTGGCTTTGCAAGCTATTACATCCTTATAGATCAATTCAAATAGTACAATGGTACAACAGTAGACATAGCGTCGGACAGAAAGCAAAGTAGCGCTTAAATATCGTTCATGTCTCCGGAAAGATGATGCACATACATGTGGTGATTCAGAAACAGCTAGTCGAGCCAATATTTAAGATGTATAACGCCATTGAATTGCTTTGATGCAAGTATGAAACATCTAGTCGAGCCAATATTTAAGATGTATAACGCCATTGCAGTTGCTTCGATGCACGTATGAAACAGCTAGTCGAGCTAATATTTACGATGTATAACGCCATTGCAGTTGCTTCGATGCACGTATGAAACATCTAGTCGAGCCAATATTTAAGATGTATAACGCCATTGCAGTTGCTTCGATGCACGTATGAAACAGCTAGTCGAGCCAATATTTACCATGTATAACGCCATTGCAGTTGCTTCGATGCACGTATGAAACAGCTAGTCGAGCCAATATTTACCATGTATAACGCCATTGTATTGCTTTGATGCACGTATGAAACAGCTAGTCGAGCCAATATTTAAGATGTATAACGCTATTGCATTTGCATTGATGCACGTATGAAACAGCTAGTCGAGTGAATATTTAAGATGTATAACGCCATTGCATTTGCTTCGATGCACGTATGAAACATCTAGTCGAGCCAATATTTAAGATGTATAACGCCATTGCATTTGCATTGATGCACGTATGAAACAGCTAGTCGAGTGAATATTTAAGATGTATAACGCCATTGCATTTGCTTCGATGCACGTATGAAACATCTAGTCGAGCCAATATTTAAGATGTATAACGCCATTATATTTGCTTCGATGCACGTATATGTCGTGTTTGTATCTAGTTTTGTATGAAGTTCCTCACTTTAATGATATGCAGCTGACATGCGCACTCGAAGATACGGGCATGCGCATTCGCAGTGTTGTACGGCGTTTCTTTGATATTAAAGGCATGCCTTACAGTTTAAGCTATTCCAGGGATGATTTAATTACCCGGTCTGGCGCACGGTAAGCCGCAAATTTGACATAAATACATTTGAAAAGTGTTTCCTTTGTGTCATCGAAAAGAATAAGTAATGTAAATATAAATAATGAATCGCGGGTTAATAATTTCCATCGAGGTATGAACTTTGGGAATGTTGGCCTCCACAAACTTTATGCACGCCAAATGTAGTTCATACCTCGATGGAAACTATTAACCCGAGATTCATTCCTCAAAATGAAACTGAAGAGTCAATTCGCAGAGAGATCAGTCACATTTTTGTATAATTCCAAGTAGGTGTACGATCTGCCCATCTGTACCATCTATCTCATCAGTACCATATGTACTACATGTATATCTAGATCATCTGTACCATCTGCCCATATGTACCATCTGTCCAGACCTAAAAAATTCCTTCAACAGCAGTCAACCGCGCCTACCGTGTTCAACCGCCATTCTAACCCAAGTCTGCCGGTGAGCCGTAAGTCCGCCGCATGTACCGTAACTCAACCGTAGCTCAACCATGATGTACCGTGATGTACCGGGAGCTAACATATCTATAATTTTGACCCCCGTTAGACCGCGGTAGAGATAACTAAGGTCAGGGTTGACCTACGGTAGGCTGAAGCTGACTTACGGTTCACCGCGTGAAAGACACGGTACACAATGCTTGTAAGCGGCAGACCGCGGTACCGATACGGTAGATACGGTAGAGATATGTTAAGATGACGGTATAGATATGGTTGAGCGCGGTGCGATCCGTAAGAGCAAAGCAGATATACGGTTGAACGTGTTAGAGATACGGTTGGACACGGTTGATTTACGGTATTCCCGGTTAAGATACGGTATTGACCGGTAGACACCGTTGTACAAAAGGTAGACCCCGGTAGGACCCATAGCACACTATAAATGAAGGTGTATTTTGCATTTCTAATCATTACTGCTTCGACTGCTGAGCGTGAAGCATGGCGGATTTGAAGATGACGGTGGCGAGGCAACGGGAACTGATGCTGGTGCAGATCCAGATGACCGAGGTGATGAGCCAGAACGCACAACTGATGTCTAAAATCAAGATGAAAATCGAATGAAGTAATATATGTTCTTTTTTGTCTTTCAGGTGAATGGAACGTTCCAACGGGAATACTTATTGCTGAACATTGTTTCTTGTAATTTTGTTTTATATATGTTCGTCTTTTCTTTCAGGTGAAGGGGACGTTCCAACGGAACGGGAACACGGGAACACTTAATAAACATTGTTTTTTGTCTTTTTGTTTTTATATATTTTTTCCCTTCTTTTCTTTCAGGTTCCAACGGGAACCCTTTTATATACACTTTTTTTAAAATCTTTTTTCTTCTTTTTTATTATTTTCTTTAATGACAACTTGAATATCATAAAATAAACATAAACACATAACAAGGGGAGGGATGTGGGTTCTTAAAAGAACCTTTGTCTTATTTTCTTGTCTTCACAGCGTCGGATTGTTCAGAAGCATGTCAGTCAGAGTCCCACCAGAGATGTTTCCGATAGTACCGGATATGTTGCCGAAGGATCCCAGTGACATGTTCGGCGTGCTGGATGGACGAGACGCTTCTGGTTGCCCTGCAGCTGGTCCGGGCGTGTTCCACTGCGGCCATTGAGTTGGAGCTTCTTGCCTATGTTGGTAGCGAACGTCCTGGATCACCAACGGTTGAAAGGTAGACTGTTGACCATCTTGAGGCAGCTGAGGACCGTGTTGAGGCAGCTGTTGACCATCTTGTGGGGGATGTTGAGGGAGCTGTTGAGGGAGCTGTTGAGTCGTTTACTGAGTTATCTCCAGGGCTTGACCGGGGACATGTGGAGGCAATTTAGAGCTGGCCTCTATGAAGGAGATCATCATCTCTGTTGCCTGGCGATAGAGGGTAGGGTGTAATCGGATGTCTATTTGCTGTGCCAATGTCCCCATCCACGTTCCCCAGGCTGAGGCAGACGATTGCTAATCTCGTGTCAGTAAACCCTCAATACGTCCCTGGATTTGAGCGGCTGTCTTCTGCTGCTGTGACAGTTGTTGCAGCATTCCCGTCATTTCCTCGTCATCGCTACCGTCATCTATCGGCCTCTTGCTCCTGCCCTTCACAACTCCTCTTCCTCCCTTCTTCACCTTCCGATGCAGAGGTGGAACGTCAGCTTCTGCTTCTGCTTCGTCTTCTTCTTCCGATCTTTCTTCCACGACCTCCTCGACATCCATCTCAGATCCGGAGAGCTCTGGTGCTGGTGCTGACTTCATCTTCAGCTGGACGGCTGTACGACCTTCTTTTCGAACAATGTAGCCCTGCAGGAACCCACAGTTAGTTTGTATGAACTTGTCTCTGTCAGGTCTGTGTATAACTCCCGAACCAGATTTGTCTTTCATCATCTTGCTGATTCTGGTGCGGATGCTTTTGTACCATGTCTCCAGCATTTCTCCCTATTCAACGTCCAACTCCTCGGCCGTCTCTTTCCACAGCGTCTTCTTCTTCGCCGCATCTTTGAAGGAGGACATTGTACGGATGTACAACATGGGATGCGATCGCAGCCACTCTCCCATCTCGACCTCTTGTTCACCCGTCAGAATGATGCCAAAGTTTCGTTTCCGCTTCGGCTTCGGGATGATTGTGACGACTCTTCCTTCTCGAATGCCTTCTTCTGTGACGACTCTGCCTTCTCCTACGCCTTCCTCTCAGAAACCCTCTCGGTCGATTGGTTTCGGGACGTGGCTTCGTCTTCTGAACTAGGAGGTGGGGATGGAGACCTCACTGGTTCTTCTGCTTCAGAATGGTAGGACTCGTCATCTTCCGACACTTCTTTTTCTTCTCGAACCTTCTTCCTGGCGACCTTGACCACCATCTTCTTCCTGGCAGCTGTCTTTCTTGGCGGCATCTTGGATTCTTCTTATACTTTATAGCGATGTGAACTGTCGGAGCTCTGTATCTGGAATGATGGAGATCCAGAAAAGCGATTTCTTATATAATAGGTCACCATTCTACCGCGGTCTACAGGTCATACCGTATGTCTACCGTATGTCTACCGCTCTGAACCGCGCATGTCATCCGCCATCAACCGTATATCTACCTCTGTCAACCGCGGACTAGTGCATGTCTACCGGGTGTACCGCATGTCTACCGTATAGCAACCGCTGTCAACCGTAAATCTACCGCTGTGTACCATAACTAAACTGGATACCAACCGGACATTAACCTATCTCTACCGTATCTCTACCCTTTTCAATCGTAACTCTACCTTATGTTAACCGGTATGTACCGGTATGTACCTTATTTCTGTCGGTGTCAATCGCCATGAACTGCTAAATTTCATTGCAGTCCCATCGAAAACACCATTTTTCTATCCGTTTGACATACGGTAGAGCGCGTTCTAGTGCGATCAACCGTGATCAACCGTTCCCTGCCGTACCTATACCGTATCTCGATGGGACTGGGGCTTATGGTACGACTAAGGTGGTACCGGTGGAGATACGGTAGGTGTCGGTGCATCCCGGCATATCCCGGTAGTGCAGATACGATGAGAACATTCCTTTTTATACCAGATTATATCGATAAGCAATGGTGATTTGGGTGCCCGTGACCACGACGGGGAATGTACCTGGGTGCACTGTAATGAAACCGTGGTGTGCCGCAATCACACCGGGGTCTACATGTATGTACCTGGGTGCATCGCAATGACGCCGTGGTGGGACGGGGTGACGCCGTGGTGAGCCATACACACACCGGGTGCACCATGTTACTTCCAGGGTCGACCGTGAATACGCTGGACTCCGTGTGTACACCGTGACGACGCCGTTGTCACGCCGCGGTCAATCCATATTGTGCCATGTCCACACCGGGGGACACCGTGAGAGACGATGACCGTCGAGACGACCGTCTTCGTGATTGTCGACGAATTCTTCCTGGTCGACCCCGGTGTAGCCTTTATTACGCCGGACTAAACCGGGATGCACCGTAACCGTACCGGCGTCTATGTGACCTAGGCTTAGTGAAATGTAGTGAAATCCCACTTACTGTTTCTGATTCCAATGCGTTCTTGAAATTGGCGTGGGAAGCCACGAACAAATATTTGAATCTCGACTTCATTTTCCTGTCAGCACAATTGGTCACAAACGGAGATTTATTGAAACCCTCATCCGGAATAATATCCTGTTTAAATTACATTGGCTAATCAAACGGCACCGACTATCAACTAGTCTATTACGTAGTAAGACATTTAGGCTATTCAATTCCAGTGTTACTTTATATTGTTTTTGCTTTGTCATATATTTAGGAGATATCCTCTGTTGTTGAGTTGTTAATGTATACCACTGTAACCTATCATCACTGGTGGTCACGGGTTCGATCTCCGCTAAGGAGATTCGTGGCGTCCGTGGTCCAGTGATAGAGCGTCGGATTTGGAACCGAACGGTCATGGGTTCCATACTCGGTCAGGCCACGTATGTAGTGTCCATGAGCAAGGCACCTCACACACTTTACTGTTTAATCGCTTAGGTCGGCTAAGCCTGCCCAGGAAAACATGTCTATGTCCCCGGAAGGGGGTTGACATTAATGGAACATACATACAACACAGGGTTGGCTGCAGTGATTTTACAGTGATCGCTTCGTAGCTGAAGGATTGTGAGTTACAGCACCTCTTTTACCACGGTGGCGGTGCCATTATGCAACACTATTAAATAAAAACTATCACGTCCTACGTATTGATGAATTCCACCATGTTTGATGACTACCCCGTCCTACGTATTGATGAATTCCACCATGTTTGATGACTACCCCGTCCTAGGTAATGATGAATTCCACCATGTTTGTTGACTACCCCGTCCTACGTAATGATGAATTCCACCATGTTTGATGACTACCCCGTCCTAGGTAATGATGAATTCCACCATGTTTGATGACCACCCCGTCCTACGTAATGATGAATTCCACCATGTTTGATGACTACCCCGTCCTACGTAATGATGAATTCCACCATGTTTGATGACTACCCCGTCCTACGTAGGAGAATTCCACCATGTTTGATGACACTCCGTCCTACGTAATGATTATTCCACCATGTTTGTTGACTACCCCGTCCTACGTAATGATGAATTCCACCATGTTTGATGACTACCCGTCTAGTAGATATTCCACCATTTTGATTACCCGTCCACGTAATGATATTCCACCATGTTTTGTTCAGTGTCTCCCTACGTAATGATCAATTCCACCATGTTTGATGATTACCACGTCCTACGTAATGATCAATTCCACCATGTTTGATGACTACCCCGTCCTACGTAATGATGAATTCCACCATGTTTGATGACTACCCGTCCTACGTAATGATCAATTCCACCATGTTTGATGATTACCACGTCCTACGTAATGATCAATTCCACCATGTTTGATGATTACCCCGTCCTAGGTAATGATGAATTCCACCATGTTTGATGATTACCCCGTCCTAGGTAATGATGAATTCCACCATGTTTGATGACTACCCGTCCTAGATAATGATGAATTCCACCATGTTTGTTGACTACCCCGTCCTAGGTAATGATGAATTCCACCATGTTTGATGATTACCCCGTCCTAGGTAATGATGAATTCCACCATGTTTGTTGACTACCCCGTCCTAGGTAATGATGAATTCCACCATGTTTGATGACTACCCCGTCCTAGGTAATGATGAATTCCACCATGTTTGATGATTACATTACTAATGTGAATTACTAAGAACGTTGGGTAATCGAGCGAAAAAGATATTTGTATAGAATGTAAAAATTGTAAGCTTGCCTTAAATGTAACATTAAAATGTGCGATCTATTGGGTTAATTAGTGCAATATGTGCAGGATTATGGTCTTCACTTATTATTCACTGGGACCATGCTGCTCCCAGTTCAGTAGTGGGGCGACTATCGCCTACCCAGCGGGTCCTCAGGTGGCGGATAGGGGAACGGCCCTCAGATATGGGGGTTTGCTGTGAATTAAATAAGCAGTCCCGGACCTTATGGCGGTGTACCTACCAGGACGGGGCAGGATAGCACATGGCAAAGCTACTCCTATTAAATACTCCACGTGTCCTACAACGGGTGCATCAGGCGAATATATGGGCCGCCTTAAAAGTCCTAGCATAAGGGTGAGGTAACCCCAACAGAAACCTCGAATGCTGAAGCAGGAAGTACTGGGCCGCACGGCGCATTCTAATAAACCACGGTACTACGCATAAACTCAAAATGAATCACTTATTATTCATTCCATTATTCTAAGATTTGTAGCTAAAAAGCAATGCTCAATATAAAAGTGCACCGTTTTTTATAGTGTCAGCATATAATGTTTTTACCCCACACACGTGTGTCTACACTGTTGCCTACGTGGAGTAATACAATCGTTGAATTGAAATATATGGTGACACAAATGTTCAAAGGGCCATACATCCGGAAAGACACATCCAATCGGAATGGGATTATATTATTATGCACAACTAGACAGTATACTGATGGTTTATGCTATTGGTGATGGGTTTTTGATGTGAAACGCGAACAAGTTTTGTGATGTTAAAATGGTCAAACGGCCGAAAAACGAGCATTCAAGCGGAACTGTAATGCAATATGCAAAAGTAGATATGATACTGATGCTTCCTACAAAGATATCTGAAAATCCAACAATGTGTTTTGCAGATGAAGCGTCGACAAGGTAACACTGGACAGACGGACGGACTTACGACAAAGCCTTCTCCAGGTCTTCTCCTGGTGTAGGGGATAACTTAACTAGGCCTATACCCAATGAACGTGTGATACTTTTATCTTTCGTCTACATTACTAGCGGAGACCTTTCAATGCATCTAATGTATCTTGTCATTTTCCATCATCTGTCCGACGGTTTCCAGGAAATTGATCAATTAACCGAACACTTTATACAGCTTCTTTCATCGGATAAACTCCTTTTTGCATTAAAATATTTAATTTGTAAAGGTTAATCTTGAAGATGACGCGATGGATATTACTGTTTCCTTGGCGTTGATGTCTGTCTTTGATATAACGTGTTTTGACTGAAATGTTATACGAAAACTGAAATTGCGGTTCAGATATTAGCCGGCTATTTTACTGATCAAACACATATAATATGCATAATAATACATTTAAGGAATGAATCGCGGGTTAATATTTTCAATCGGTGTATGAACTTCATTGTGGGTGATTAAAATGTGTGGTAACCCAAGGCTCCGTGACCGAGTTGTTATGGTCGTAGACTTCAAGTCACTTATCCCTCACCGCTGTAGATATCCAACTGACTTACTGAAGATGTGTGGTTCTACTCGGGTGCCCTACTGAAATACTGCTCAGAGAGGCACACGGGATCTTCATCCATCCTCGAGAGTCGCTATATGGCCATCATTGTTGGGAGGTTTTTAAGTTGGTATGTTGTATAGAGAGCATCATCGATTTTTCTAGATAGTTCAGACGCCAACTCATTAATGAACAGTAGGGAAAAAGTGTCAGAGAACGGACTTCACGTTATGAACGGAAAAGAATAGCCAGAAAACAAAGTTTTAATTGTTTGTCCGGCCGGACAAGTACCTGCCTGTTGAAGAGATGCACTTTGATCCACTTCACCATTATTCCTTCCACTCAGTTCACCACACTCATTACGAGGATTCCGTTGGTTCATCGTATTTTACAATGCATGTTAATATATCAATTAAGCATCTTACACGGTCTTTTGCTCTTGAAAACCATCTTCAAATTGGTGATACAGAAAGGTGTTTGGTCCTAGGTGAAGCTGAGCCTTCTGCAGCAGGATTGCTAAGAAGATTGTCAGTCTCCACGTATCGCTTGGATAATCGGTGTACAACCGAATCAAAATGTTTGCGATTTTCCATAAATGATTATTTTCTCTTGATGTCTTACATTCGCAAGTATAAATGCCAATCAACTATATTTATCTGAAACTCTGAATGTGTGATGTGCGTATGTGTACATGTTAGCCTGTCGATTTTTTACCAATTTACTTCTTGCAAAATGACAGTTGATATTATCAGTAACTCAATACGGGCCAATTAATGATCTCGGTATTAAAATATATTTATATGACTGACAAGGCAAAATATACCAACGCCTGTTCACAGGCTAGTGTACATGTATGAACTCTACACTTACGAGATAAGTAGAATATGTACTAGGTTATCAATGTGTCATCTATGACGAGTGGTTAAGGTAATTGACTTCAACTATATTATCATTCACCGTTGTACGTGCTAATCCCACTGGAAGTGCATTTGAGGAGGCTATTCAACCTATGGACTGTCTATGGTTATATACGGTTACCACATGGCAATACAGCTCTGAATGGCTAGAGAGTCTCCATATGAATTTTAACTCCAAAATCAAACAAATACAAAATGATACATTGATACAAAATGTATCGTTGGTGTGTAAGCTTTAATGACTATACACCTGCCTGACATTTCACTATATGTTAAGCATAATTATAATAACACCCAACAGATAAGTTGAGGCATGGACACGTATTTTGTTTGACACACTAGTTGTGCATAGATTGAGAGCTATGGAACATACATGTTAATATGAGATATTTCCTGGAATCATGTGTAGAGATATATAAGCATTGTTTGAATAATCAAAGTAGTCGATTCGTATGAGCGATGCCTCCTGAAGAGATTAAGTTATTTTAGATTGTTGGAGGATAGTGTATTGATACAGCCAGAGACCCATTCCAGAATCTCCTCTGCTTCTTTTACGTGCACGGTGTAAAGCACCGACACGAGACCTCGATTTAAAGTCCCATCTGAAAGACTGTTCATTTTATTAGGGTCACATGGGGGATCGAACTAGCGATTCCTGGATTACAAGTCCAGCTTGTTAACCACTGAACTACAGATCTGTCTGTGATCGTGCATACAACCCTCCGTCCACCATTAAAACATCAAATACCTTTATGCTGGTAAAATAAACTCACGAATCGGCATGATACACCGCGTACGTAAACGCAGACGGGATGCTTCTTAAATTGAGGCACATTTTGACCGACTTGATAGATATGTACTTGTTGCTACGTCATAGTAAAGTACTTGTTGTGATGTCATAGTCGCGCATGCTCCTTTCATACAATTGAATAATATACATATAAAACTCACACTGTTGTTTATAATACATTTACTAGCTGTTTGTTTTATAATGGTTTCATGAATTTAAAAGTTGAGTATAACTAATACGAGTAAAATTACAAATAAATGCGAACTACGTTTTGCAGTGCCTACTATTAATTTACTGCCGACCGCATAACTCACTTCATTGATAATAACCGAAGCATATATACATGAAAAATTTACAATTCAGTGAATTTGGACGATCATGGTATGAATAGGATCTTATATTCGTGTTCATTTGTTATCGAATTTAGTACAAAATAGTCTTCTAAAAACGATAACAACTTGGCGTTTTAGAAGACTCGTTGAATACATTTAATAACAAGTGACCACTTAATAGCCTATCCAAACACCTTCATGTGACCATGTATTGCTAACACAATTAGGTCGGTATTGTGCTATTAACAAGTACAATTATATAACATATTCAGGAAATAATGTCCCAAATGGAGATAACCGACATTATCCCCATCAACCAAAAGCAGGATCTACTCTAAGCCGAATACAACTGCATAGTGACATATATCGCACATTCAACTAACTTAATTTCGTGAATGGGTGATTTTTTATCTTAATACCGGAACGTTAGATTTGGGATCCCATAAATGTGCAATATATGTACATATCGTATTTCACTGTCAGTCTTATCATGTGTTAAGAAAATCAACACATTGTATAGGCGTAAAACATAGAATAATTAGCGTCTTGTACAGATTCATTGCACAACTTTCGGTTTGTCGGAGGTGATATACGTATATCCCATGGCAATATTTCCCGCTCAGTTATATTGAGTGATACATTATGGAATGATTCATACAACGTGCTAGCAACTTGACCAATAGTATTTCTAGAAATTGAGGTATAATAGTCATAAATATCCACACGTCGAATTCCAATCAAACTGATCATGCAATTTTCCCCCTTGTCATCACTGCTTCCACTTTCGTAAATCTTTGAATATAAATTTTAGTGCAGCATTGTGTTCCATCAACCAACATGCAATTACCATATTCCGTGACCATAATCAACCGATATCTAGATGTACTACTTACACATAAGTCGTATTTATAAATGTCAGCCGTATGAATTTAATGCCTTCTACTTTATGTCAGCATGAAAAGTTTGTTTGTTTGTCCTTTGGGTTTAAAGGTTTATCGACAGCTTAGGTCATATTGCGACTCTCCAGCTTTTATTGGTGGAGGAAATCCCCTGGTGACCTTCGAGTAATATTTTTCGCACGGAGGGGCACCCGGAAGCGAGACAATTGCTTTACCGGATGTTAATAAAGCGTCTTACTGATGCTTTTCATCTTCTATATTCGTGTTGGCACTATGTGCAATATGAGCTTATCAGAGCATGTGTATCTAAATCAGATGGGAGAGGATTCCATTGTTCGGTGTTGTCATGTTCATGTGCCATATTATTATAAATTATCGTCTCGCATTCGAACTTCAATTAATAAGCGACCTCGCTTGTGTTTCTAGACAAAGTAGTTGTAGTTTTGTTTATAGTCGCCTCCACCGACTAGTTTCTCTAAATAGTTTATATTGACTGCTATGATGATGATGCAGACATCTGAAGAGGCATCGTCGTTCTTCCCAGTTTGACAAGTCTCCTGTATCTTTCTATTCGAAGGCGGTCCCTTTTAGTGCCATATCCTCCATCATTTGTCAGTTCATATCAGCAATAATGGTTCCGGTTTCTTCGCTGGGGTCCTCGGCGCTATCAGATCAGTGTAGAAGCTGCAACCCACCGTCTCCTTGAAGCCAGCTATAAACAATCGCCAGCTATCCGCAGTCTCAAATACCGAGCATTGCTGTCGCGTCAAATAGGTAAGTTAGTCCGTTGCCACTCACACTGAGTCACACGACTTATACTGTACCGGTAGCGAGGCTGTTGTCAGCGAAGTCGTTGACCCATTTTTCTGCTGTGAACTGTGCCTAGGTCACGACGTGCACGTTGCGGAGGAGAGACCTGGGGCAGCAAAATTCCGATATATGCGAAATATATTTCGGCCCTTTTTGTTGGAATCCTTTGGTTTACTGTTGTTCCCCAACTAATGTTGTGGTATGATAAAATGTGATTTGATCAAATTCATGTTTATTAATTGATAGCAAATCATGCATACAGATAAGTAGTACCATTGGATAAAATGTAGGCAATCTGTGAAGATAGATTAATTTAATAATTATAAAATGAGAAAATGGATGACAATTGATAGCATGTTGTGCAAATGAAACAGCGATAGAAACAGTAACTAACCCATGTCTCTCATCTCACATATCTCACGAGCAAGCCCATATGAGCGACGCCTCATGAAGAGGTAAGTTAGTTATATTTTGGAGGATAGTGGAGTGATAAAGACAGACACCCATTACAGAATATCCTCTGGTTCTTTTACGTGCAGGGTTTACCGACACGAGACATCGAGTTAAAGTCCCACTGAAAGACTGTTAATATTATTAGGGTCAGACGAAGGATCGAACCTGCGGTCTCTGGATTCGCGTGTTACTGGACTACTGACCGGTCTGTTTATAAATAGGTCCACACCATTACGTGTGTATTGTATAAATGAATGCAAATAATGTACATCTAAGTATATCTAAAATAGATTCGACTTAACCAATAGGACATCAGTTAATATTGGTATTGTGTACTAGTTGGAATGGGTCTCTGTCTGTATCATTGCGCTATCATTCAACATCTAAAACGATTAATCTCTTCAGGAAGTATCGCTCATATGGGCAACCGGTAGCGACGACAAATAAACTTAAAACACTGTTATCAGTAAACCAGTTATTCCATTTCATGGTATGAGTCAAGTTAAGCAACAATAATAATAATAATAATATTAAAGACTTTATTTTACGACGGAGATTAATTAACGCATGGCAATTAAATACAATTCCCTCATTATATACAATGGTGATGATGACTCGAATTTAGATATACTTCTGTCAAAGTACATACATTTATATTCACTGTTATGTATTACCAATGATACCTGCTCATTTACAAAGTCGAACATTATTATAAAAGTGAGATGCTGTTATCGATATTGTTATAATCATTAACATTACCATCATGAACAACAGTGTAGTAGTGAAGGCCATGTCTATAGATGTAGTAGTGAAGGCCATATCTATAGATGTAGTAGTGAAGGCCATGTCTATAGATGTAGTAGTGAAGGCCATATCTATAGATGTAGTAGTGAAGGCCATGTCTATAGATGTAGTAGTGAAGGCCATATCTATAGATGTAGTAGTGAAGGCCATGTCTATAGATGTAGTAGTGAAGGCCATATCTATAGATGTAGTAGTGAAGGCCATGTCTATAGATGTAGTAGTGAAGGCCATATCTATAGATGTAGTAGTGAAGGCCATGTCTATAGATGTAGTAGTGAAGGCCATGTCTATAGATGTAGTAGTGAAGGCCATATCTATAGATGTAGTAGTGAAGGCCATATCTATAGATGTAGTAGTGAAGGCCATATCTATAGATGTAGTAGTGAAGGCCATATCTATAGATGTAGTAGTGAAGGCCATATCTATAGATGTAGTAGTGAAGGCCATATCTATAGATGTAGTAGTGAAGGCCATGTCTATAGATGTAGTAGTGAAGGCCATATCTATAGATGTAGTAGTGAAGGCCATATCTATAGATGTAGTAGTGAAGGCCATGTCTTAGATGTAGTAGTGAAGGCCTGTCTATAGATGTAGTAGTGAAGGCCATATCTATAGATGTAGTAGTGAAGGCCATATCTATAGATGTAGTAGTGAAGGCCATATCTATAATGTAGTAGTGAAGGCCATATCTATGATGAGTAGGAAGGCCATATCTAGTAGTAGTGAAGGCCATATCTATAGATGTAGTAGTGAAGGCCATATCTATAGATGTAGTAGTGAAGGCCATATCTATAGATGTAGTAGTGAAGGCCATATCTATAGATGTAGTAGTGAAGGCCATATCTATAGATGTAGTAGTGAAGGCCATATCTATAGATGTAGTAGTGAAGGCCATATCTATAGATGTAGTAGTGAAGGCCATATCTATAGATGTAGTAGTGAAGGCCATATCTATAGATGTAGTAGTGAAGGCCATATCTATAGATGTGTAGTGAAGGCCAATCTATAGATGTAGTAGTGAAGGCATGTCTATAGATGTAGTAGTGAAGGCCATATCTATAGAGTAGTAGTGAAGGCCATATCTATAGATGTAGTAGTGAAGGCCATATCTATAGATGTAGTAGTGAAGGCCATATCTATAGATGTAGTAGTGAGGCCATATCTATAGATGTAGTAGTGAAGGCCATATCTATAGATGTAGTAGTGAAGGCCATATCTATAGATGTAGTAGTGAAGGCCATATCTATAGATGTAGTAGTGAAGGCCATATCTATAGATGTAGTAGTGAAGGCCATATCTATAGATGTAGTAGTGAAGGCCATATCTATAGATGTAGTAGTGAAGGCCATATCTATAGATGTAGTAGTGAAGGCCATATCTATAGATGTAGTAGTGAAGGCCATATCTATAGATGTAGTAGTGAAGGCCATATCTATAGATGTAGTAGTGAAGGCCATATCTAGATGTAGTAGTGAAGGCATATCTATAGATGTAGTAGTGAAGGCCATATCTATAGATGTAGTAGTGAAGGCCATATCTATAGATGTAGTAGTGAAGGCCATATCTATAGATGTAGTAGTGAAGGCCATATCTATAGATGAGTAGTGAAGGCCATATCTATAGATGTAGTAGTGAAGGCCATATCTATAGATGTAGTAGTGAAGGCCATATCTATAGATGTAGTAGTGAAGGCCATATCTATAGATGTAGTAGTGAAGGCCATATCTATAGATGTAGTAGTGAAGGCCATATCTATAGATGTAGTAGTGAAGGCCATATCTATAGATGTAGTAGTGAAGGCCATATCTATAGATGTAGTAGTGAAGGCCATATCTATAGATGTAGTAGTGAAGGCCATATCTATAGATGTAGTAGTGAAGGCCATATCTATAGATGTAGTAGTGAAGGCCATATCTATAGATGTAGTAGTGAAGGCCATATCTATAGATGTAGTAGTGAAGGCCATATCTATAGATGTAGTAGTGAAGGCCATATCTATAGATGTAGTAGTGAAGGCCATATCTATAGATGTAGTAGTGAAGGCCATATCTATAGATGTAGTAGTGAAGGCCATATCTATAGATGTAGTAGTGAAGGCCATATCTATAGATGTAGTAGTGAAGGCCA